>CM070834.1:39980070-40097570 GCA_036326025.1 Chrosomus eos
AAGCACAGATACACACGTCACACACACTGATGTCTTTATGAGGATTTATTACACACATTTATTCTGACATATTTCAACTGTGTTATTAATGTAATGAAGAGAAAATAAGAGACTCAATAACATCTCAGTGTTTTTGATTTATCATACAGCTCAAAGCATTATGGTTAGAATCTGTCTACAGTCTATTCTAATTCTTCAACAGTTTCACTGATCCAAAACCGACCCCAAACCCCGGATAGAGGGCTTAGTGAATGTGGTCTGGGCTTTGTGTATGAGGCTCATTGTGTCTCTGTCAGAGACGCTGTAGAAGGACAGAGTTCCTGCACTGTGATCCACATACACTCCTATTCTCCCGATGCTCACTACAGGGAGTTTAGTCTCTTTGTTATTGTATAGGAATACGTTTTTGGGGAAAGAGACGATCAAAGTCCAGGACTGATCATTACCTCCAAACACACACTCATTACCTGATCCCTTCCTGCAGATGCTCTTATATGACACTGCTATATACACTACACCACACCCAGTCCACTCGATCTCCCAGTAAGAGCGTCCACTCACACTCTCTCTACACAACACCTGAGGATAATGATCAAATCTGTCTGGATGATCAATATACCACTCGTGGATAGTGAAAGTAATCTCTCTGTTCTCCTCAGACAGACGGAGGAGTGTATGCACTGTGTCCAGATCCAGAGTGAGCGGATGGGAATCTGATGGAGATAAAACACATCACAATCAGGAATTATGAATCTGATCTTGCAATGTATTTGAACACTTCATGTTCAATATATCAGCATATCTCAGTACAGTTTAATCATCATTAACATGATCAACTTTTCTCTCAGCTTCTCCAGAAGAACATGAACACACTGAGTTTCTCTGCTTGTTTTCTGACTTACATTGAAGGAACTCGCTCCTGGTCTTGGGAACAGCGGCTGTGGAAATTAACAGACATGAAGAGTGTGATTATCACGTCAAGAGAAAACGATTGCTAACACATGCAGAAATCCTCCAACACAGAAGATCTTTAGAAATGTCTCTGCTGTTTACAGAGCCCAAATCCTGACACAACCACTATTGAGGGTTTGATATATTATTGACATGTCACCATATTTGACGTGGCTTCTGTAGACATGAACTGATCACAAATTTGATTTGAAAGAATAGGACTCAAAATTCACTTTGCTCATCATATAACCATCTCACTTCATAAGACTTGTGAATATGATATTTTAATGTATTTGAACTCTTCATGTTCAATATATCAACATATCTCAGTACAGTTTAATCATGATTTACATGATCAACTTTTCTCTCAGCTTCTCCAGAAGAACATAAACACACTCAGAGAGTTTTCTGCTTGTTTTTTGACTTACATTGAAGGAATTCGCTCCTGGTCTTGGGAACAGCGTCTGTGGAAATCAACAGACATGAAGAGTGTGATTATCATGTCAAGAGAAAACGATTGCTAACACATGCAGAAATCCTCCAACACAGAAGATCTTTAGAAATGTCTCTGCTGTTTACAGAGCCCAAATCCTGACACAACCACTATTGAGGGTTTGATATTATTGACATGTCACCATATTTGACGTGGCTTCTGTAGACATGAACTGATCACATGTTTGATTTGAAAGAATAGGACTAAAAATTTACTTTGCTCATCATATAACCATCTCACTTCATAAGACTTGTGAATATGATATTTTAATGTATTTGAACTCTTCATGTTCAATATATCAGCATATCTCAGTACAGTTTAATCATCATTTACATGATCAACTTTTCTCTCAGCTTCTCCAGAAGAACATAAACACACTCAGAGAGTTTTCTGCTTGTTCCCTTTCGTCCTGGGAACTCCGACGTGTCGTCGGGGGAGTTCCCTGACGAATTGGGATCACGCTAGGGAGACCAATCGACTTTGAGTGAACTAAAACGAGCCAATGAATATTGGCATGCAAGATTTGCATTCCGCGACCCGCCTACCAGTGCGGGTATGAAGGGCGGAAGCAAACGCATTCACAATGCTTTTTGCTTCGGAGCCGACCAGTTGTGTCCTCTGAGTGGATTGAGTTTGAAGATTGTGCTTTCTTTGCTCAACGAGTCTGCTGTTTCCTGAGATCTCTCTGTGCTGGTGTGACGGCGCTTCAGCGGTCTTCGCGATCTCCCGTCTGCTGCCTGTGTTAGATTATTCGTAATAAACGGACAGGAGACAGCGGGCTCTGAACATGGAGACTTTACTGAATCAACTGGCACCTGCCGCGCATGCGCACATTACACATCCAAAACATCCTACCAGTACATCTCCCCCTTTTAGCTAAAGAACATTCCCTGCATTAACATAACATATTACTGCACTATTAATTTCTCATTCAGTCCATTCCTTCCCCTTCCCTTTTTTTTTTTTTTAGTAAAACAATGTCTCTGTAGGAGAAATACAAAACACAGGTATTATTACCAATTTTCCTTACTTATTACTATGTTTCAATAGAAGAAAGGGAAATAACCTCAGAACGGACAATAACAAGTCAAGCTCTAAAGGTTTAATCTTAATGGTGGTCTGATCACCCTGCCCACTCTGCTTCTAACACAGTCCCTAATCTCTCTTGGCTGTGAAGGAACTGCTCTCAGATGGGAACGGTGTCTTCTCAAACTACCAGACTGCCCTTCTACAATGTAGGAACGTGGAGCATCAGCAGGACTCATGACTATGCCTGGGTTTGGCACATTCTTAATCCAGACTGATTGTCCAGACTGTAGAACAGGTTTTGAATGTGCTCTGTGGCGTTTATTGTACCACTTAGTCTGTTTTACCTTCAACTCTTTGTCTTTTCTTTTGAAGGTGTTGAGGTTTGGCCAGGCTGGTTTCAGTGTGGATGAACTCACTGGGAGAGTAGTTCTGATGTTGCGTCCCATCAGGAGTTGAGCAGGTGAAGCTCCTGATGCTAATGGCGTAGCTCTGTAAGACATAAGTGCTTTGTGAGGGTCCTCACCTTTACGCAGTAGTGTTTTAACAGTTCTCACTGCTCTTTCCGCTTCTCCGTTGCTTTGAGGATAGTGCGGGCTGCTGGTTACATGATGGAAATCATAGTCTTTTGCAAAGTCAGCAAAGTCTGATGCTGCGAACTGAGGGCCATTGTCTGTAACTAGGACCTCTGGGACCCCGTGGCGAGCAAACATCGCTTTGAGCTTCTCCATCACATTTCTTGATGTTGTTGAAGTGAGAGAAGCAACTTCTATGTAGCGTGAAAAATAGTCTATCAGCAGAACATAATCACCCTTGTTCCAATGGAAAAGATCTGCTGCCACTCTCTGCCATGGTCGTGAAGGTAATGGAGTGATCAACAGGGGTTCTGGGCAACTGTAGCTGTTTTTGACACATGTTTCACACTGACTTACTTTGTCTTTGATTTGTTTTGTTATGCCTGGCCACCATACTGACATTTGCGCTCTTGCCAAGCATTTAGTGATGCCTTGATGTCCCTGGTGCAACTTCTCTAGGACTTCTTTTTGCATACTGCCGGGTATCACTAGTCGTTTTCCCTTCATCAGCAAACCCTCTGCATTGAGGAGGTCATGTCTGTGTTGCCAAAACAATACTAGGTGTGGTGGAACACTCTTTTTTCCATCCCAACCTGTACGTACAAGAGAACTTAGCTGTCTGCACACTTCGTCCTCTTCCTGAGCCCTCTTTATTTGAGCAAGCTTGGTAGGTGTTGCTGGCAATTGTTGAATGACATGATCAACACTCACTTTTACCTCTTCCTCTCTTTTTAGGTCTGCTTCTGATGGGTTTTCTTTGAGTGGAGCTCTGGAGAGTGTGTCCGCTGTGATCAGATTTTTTCCAGGAACGTGCATGATCGAGTAGGAGAACCGCAGGAGTCGCAGACGAAATCTTAATATGCGTGGAGGCAGGTCATCTAGCGATCTCGAGCCAAGTAGACTGACTAGTGGCTTGTGGTCAGTCCTGACCACAAAATCCAGTCCCAGAAGATAGGTTTGAAATCTTTCACAGGCCCACATGATTGCTAGGGCCTCCTTCTCAATTTGAGCATATCTTTTCTCCGTAGGCGTCATGCTCCTTGAACTGAAAGCAACAGGTCTCCATTCACCTGTAGGCTGCAGCTGAGATAATACTCCTCCTAATCCAAAGAAAGACGCATCAGCTGAAACTCTGGTATGGCGATCTGTACAGTACTGTGCTAATACTGCCGAAGAACTGAGTTCTTGCTTCAATTTTTCAAAAGCTTGTTGTTGTGGACTCCCCCACACCCAGACGTTTTCAGCTTTAAGCAGGTCTCTGATAGGTCCAGTCAACTCTGCAACATTGGGTGAAAATTTTCCAACGTAATTCACCATGCCAAGGAATCTCTTGACATCAGCCGTATTTTTAGGCTCTGGCATTTCTTTGATAGCTTTTATTTTGTCTGGATCGGCTCGTATGCCTTCTGCACTGACAATGTGTCCTAGGAACCTAACTTGAGGCACTGCAAATTGACATTTTTCGTTCAGTGTCAACCCTTTCTGTTCCAGGCGGTTCAGAACCTTGATAAGTCTTGCATCATGTTCCTTACGTGTAGCACCGAACACCAGGATGTCATCTGCGTGGCACAGTGTGCCCTCCAGGCCCTCCAGCAGTTGTGTCAACCGTTTCTGAAAGTGTTCAGGTGCTGAGGAAATGCCAAATGAAAGGCGGTTAAAACAGTATCTTCCATAAGGCGTAATGAAGGTAGTGAGCGGGACCGAATCTTTATGTAAAGGAATCTGCCAGAATCCAGGAGTAGCATCCAACTTAGAGAACACTGTTGCACCTGACAGTTTAGCCAGTGTTTCATCAACTGCAGGAAGAATGTGTCTCTCTCTGCAGACATTGCTATTCAGATGTGTTAAATCAACGCAGATTCGAATCTTGCCATTTGGTTTCGGCACTATCACCATACCTGAACACCACTCAGTTGCTTCTTCAATGGGCGTTATAACTCCTATTTCTTCCATTCTTTCTAGCTCCTCTTTCACTCTATTCATCATGGGCAAGGGCACTCGACGAGGGGCAGCCAGAGCAAATGGAGTGGTTAACTCTTTGAGTTTGATTTTGTATTCTCCTTCCAATTTTCCAAGTCCTGTGAAGACTTTTGGAAACATCTCTTTGTAGTTCGGATCTTCTGTTTGCATTGCCTCCACTGTGTGAAGTAAGTCCAGCTCTTTTATGTCTGGTAGTCCAAGGAGAGGGGACACCAGTCTTGGTATCACAAACACTGGGTGTTGTATCACTCTTCCCAGATGACAAAGTGATGCTTTAAACTGCCCTCTCACCTGTATTGACATGTTGCTTGGTCCACACAGCTTTTTGTTCGGTGGGCTGAGAACACCGTGGCTCGTCTTTGAGTACATGCTCTCTGGGATGGTTGTTACTGCTGCTCCTGTGTCCAGTTTGAAAAGAATTTTCTCGCCGTTCACTGCAATGAACTTTTGCCAGACATCTGTCGAATTCATAGACTTTACGACTCCCAGGAAAACAGTCTCTATGCTCTCCGTCTCATCACAATGATATATTTCCTCCAGTCTTTTCTTTGTTTTGCAGACTGCAGCGAAGTGTCCTCTTTTGTTGCACTTCCTGCACTCAGCCTCCCTCGCTGGACAGCTGTTCAGTGAGTGTGCTTGTGGTTTTCCACATCTGCCACATCCCTTGCTGGCTTCATTGTGTTTTGTACTTTCTTGTCGTCTTTGCAGTCCTTTCTGTGCAAATCTTGGTTTCATTTTGTATTTTAACATGTCCATGTTTACCTCATTTGAGTCACCGCTTGCTTGTCTTAAGATTGTCTGCTGCTTTTTTATTTCTTCACTTTGTCTTATCTTTGTGATGGCTTTATTGAGTGTGAGCTCGGGGTCAAGCTGTAATCTCTCTGACAATCCGTGATCTCGTATGCCAACTACCAGTCTGTCTCGTATCATTTCCTCTTGAAGGACTCCATACTGGCAATTTTCTGCTAGTTTATGAACTGCAGTGATGAACATTTCAGCTGTTTCGCCCTGTTCTTGGCACCTCTTGTTGAATTTAGCCCTCTCGTAGATCACGTTGTGTTTACATACGAAGTGTTTCTCAAACGCTTCTTTAACTTCGTCATATTTTTTTCTGTCTTCTTCAGAAAGAGCCAGCGTGCACATTATATCATCAGCTTTATCTCCCATTGTGTAGATAAGCGAATTAACTTGATATTCTTGGCTTCTTTCACTAATTCCCGATGCTATACGGAATCTCTCATATCGTCTAATCCAATTTGGCCAGCTGCCAAAATCATTGAAGTCAAAATGTTCAGGCGGGCTTATTGAGAACAAAGTATCCATCTTATATGTTTACCTTGATGCTGTTTTATATTGAATTTTCCTCTGGGTTTTATTTCTTCTTCTTTCTCCCTCTGCGTTTATCGTCTCGGAGCTCACTCACACTCTGTGTCCGTCTCGCAGCTGCCGCCGTGCCGATCGCGTGATCTCGTTTGATTCCTCCAAACTTCACTAACTCTTGTTTTTCGCCGCGCTGGTGCGGATGACTGTATCTCTTAGAAAGCGAGGTAAGTCCGCTTCTGACACCATGTTAGAATATTCGTAATAAACGGACAGGAGACAGCGGGCTCTGAACATGGAGACTTTACTGAATCAACTGGCACCTGCCGCGCATGCGCACATTACACATCCAAAACATCCTACCAGTACAGCCTGTTACTACACGCGCTGTGTTTACAAAGAGCTGTTTTAACAGCTGGTATACGGTTGAGTGCACGCAGCGGGCTTGCAGTTTCCCCGCTGTGTTGCCGCGTTGATCCCTGTGTGCTTCAGCACAACTAGAGAGTATTTTTCTCTGAAAGAGCAACACGGGTGAAGATCGCGTCCTTTTAAGGATGACGTTTCATCCGTGTGTTTCTGGATGCGGTCAGATTCTGCCTCCGGTTGATGGTCATGATCGCTGTCTCTCGTGCTTGGGCCTCGCACACGCTGAGGCGGCTTTCGTGAACGAGTCATGTTCCCATTGCGGGAATATGACCGTCGCAGTGTTAAGATCGAGATTGAGATCCCTCAGACGAGGGGGAGTCCCTCATCTAGTTCGTCTTCTGGTTCATTTCAGAAGGCGGCTACTTCGGCTAATCCCATTGGTGGTCTGAGGGTTACAGTGAGGAATAATCCGCCGGGTGAAAGACCCCCACGGACTCCTCACTCCTCCACACTGCTGCCATTGGAGCCCTTGGAGGAGCGCGCTGGGCCATCTCGTGTGGTCCCGGTCGTTTCCTTCGGGGCGCCGCCGGAGGACCAGATGTCGATCGCTGCATCGGAGGGAGAGCGGTCATCTTCTGGGGATGACGACTTGGCTGCGTTGCCCCCTTCTGGTGTGGTAGCGTTGTCCGAGCCGGACCCGGAAATGGCCGCTATGCTTTCCTGGGCGGCCGCAAGTGTCGGGCTCGTGTGGAATCCTCCACCGTGTCCCGAACCTTCGCGGCTCGACGATTGGTTTCTCGGGGCGGCCCGTGCTGGTTCTCAGCGCCCCGCTCCGGTGCCTTTCTTTCCGGAAGTGCATGAGAAGGTGACGAGATCATGGAAGGCCCCTCTGGCGGCCCGACATAGGTCAACTCCCTCCTCCTCCCTTACCACTCTCGATGGCGGGGCAGTGAAGGGTTATGAGGGCATTCCCCCGGTGGAGCGGTCGGTTGCTTTGCAGCTGTGCCCTAAGTCCGCGTCCACTTGGAGGGGTGACCCTACTCTCCCCTCTCGCGCCTGTAGGTTCTCCTCCAGTCTGACTGGTAAGGCCTATAGTGCGTGTGGAGAAGCTGCTTCTGCCCTGCATGCGATGGCGCTCCTCCAGGTCCATCAGGCGAGAGCGCTTTGCGACATGCAGGAGGGTGGTACCGACCCAGGGGTGCTTCAAGAGCTGCGTACGGCGACGGACCTTGCCCTCCGGGCGACGAAAATCACCACGCGCTCTAGGGGTGGGAATCTTTGGTCACCTCACGATCCGATCCGATTCCGATTCTGGGAGTCACGATCCGATTCCAAAACGATTCTTTATCTACCTTTCCCCCCTTATTAATTCATTAGTTTACATAAGTAATTAAGTACTTTTTAAAAAATAATATATTTATTAAAACAGTTGTATGTTAAGAATTTTAAACTAATATAACTAATTTAACAAATAATACAGAGGAGCATAGAAAAATATAACAAACAACAAACAAAAAGTCCTTTCAGTAGCCTATAGATTATCTGAACGTTTTCCATTCAAGAACTGTGAGTGATTTTTCTTCATCTTTACTTTACTTGTTTTTTTACTATGACATCATAGACTGCGGGAGATCTATTAAGCTGCATTCACGCACGCATCTCTTTTGAAATAAAAGTAGTAATGCGGTGTGTCCTGTCCGTTTAATCCCTTAAGACATAACTGGCTGTGTTTACGTTAATTTTGCACAAGTACACTAAACCACTACACGGAGTCGCACAGCCGCATGCGCGAGCAGTCTCACAAACAAAGCGCGCGTCAGCATTTGAAATTGAAAGCAGCCTTCTGTTAGTGAGGTTCATATTTAAAATATATAAGTCCACTGCATTCCAAACCACATAAATGATGACTTCGTAGAGCATTTGTAAGGAAAATACCGACGGGCGAGACAGCACACTTCAAGTGTAACATCAAAGAAAGCGCGCGTCTCTCTTAGCGTATCCTGTGAAATGAAGCCTGTGAATGTCCTTGTAATTCGCTTCAACCTTTCCGAACTTTATGAAAGATTATTTTTCGGAAGGTTCGAGTGGTGTATGCGTGTAAGGAAATTGGAAGCAAGCAGAATTCGGGTGTTTTAAAGCAAACTCAACGTCATCGCACATCTGGTTAAAAACTAAGCTCAGAATCGATTCTGGAATTCTCAGAATCGATCCAGAATCGTTGGAGAGAGAATCGCGATGCATCGATGGATCGATTTTTTCTCCCACCCCTAACGCGCTCCCTGGGCCGAGCGATGTCCACACTTGTGGTCCAGGAGCGACACCTTTGGCTCACCCTGGCCGACATGACGGAGTCAGACAAGAGTAGGTTTCTGAACTCCCCCATTTCCCAGGGTGGTCTATTCGGCGACGCGGTGGAAGACTACGCCCAACAGTTCTCCGCCGCCCAGAAGCAGTCCGAGGTGATCAAGCACATCATGCCCCGGAGACAGGCTGCTGCTGGCCCGTCCCCCCCCGGCTCCACCTCGCGCTGCTCGTCGACGAGGGCGCCCTCCTGCCGCCGCCTCCGCCCCTGCTCCGCCTAAGCAGCAGCCTCCTAGGCAGCAGGCGGCCGGCCGCAAGAGAGGTGCCCAGCCCGCCCGGGGCTCGTCTAAACCCCCGGTAAGAGGAGAGGGAAGCGGCCCTGAGACGGGCGACCCAGAGGACCTGACTGCTGCTCTTCAGGAGGGTGCCACTGCACCCCTCCTTTCCCCGGAGGAGGGCCGGGTGGAAAATCTTTTGTTTCCTTTTGTTTTTCTTCCGCCGTTGCCTTCAGCGGTACCCACTTTTTCAATAAAAGAGCAGTTTCCAATTCCTCTGGGTCTATCTCGGTCGAGACTGACTTCTCAGTCTCCCCCATCCAAGGGGGTCAGAATGACAGTGTGCGCCGCATCGTTGCCTCGCCACTCTCGTTCCCCTCGCTCCAGCGCTCAGGTGACAGTGACGCCGCCCCGGCCTCGTCGCTCTCGTCTCCCGCTGGGCAAGGAGGTGCGGAAACCTGGATTCGACGCCCCCGAGCCTCGTTCCTCGTTTCCCCTCCTTCCTCCGCCTCCATGGAAACAGGTAGGTTTTGCCTCGAACACTCAGACCTCTCTCTCGGCCGCAGTAATGCCTCCGGAGTCCGGTCCCTGTCTTCCACCTCGCTGCCCCTCCGCGGGTACGCCGGTGGTTCGAGTGGGCTCCTTGGCGCGGTTGCTCGAAGCCTGGCTAGCGCTTCCGAGGCCGTCCCGTTGGCTCACCCGCACTATCCGGCTCGGCTACGCAATTCAGTTTGCCCGCCGGCCTCCCAGGTACAGAGGCGTCCACTTCACCCGGGTGCGGAGTGCCGATGCCCCTGTCCTGAGGAAAGAAATCGACGTCCTGCTGGCGAAGGACGCGATCGAGCCGGTCCCTCCAGCCGAGATGAGGTCGGGGTTTTACAGCCCTTACTTCATTGTACCCAAGAAAGGCGGGGGGTTACGACCAATCCTGGACCTGCGAGTTTTGAATCGGGCCCTGCACAAGCTCCCGTTCAAAATGCTCACGCAGAAACACATCTTCGAGTGCATCCGTCCCCGGGATTTGTTTGCAACGATCGACCTGAAGGACGCGTACTTTCATGTCTTGATTCTCCCTCGACACAGACCCTTTCTTCGGTTTGCGTTCGAAGGTCGAGCATATCAGTACAAGGTCTTACCCTTCGGCCTGGCCGTGTCTTCACGAAAGTCGCAGAGGCGGCCATTGTTCCCATGAGAGAACATGGCATTCGCATTCGCAACTATCTCGACGACTGGCTCATAATAGCTCACTCGCGGGATCTGTTGTGCGAACACAGGGACCTGGTGCTCCAGCACCTCAGTCGTTTGGGTCTTCAGGTCAACTGGGACAGGAGCAAACTCTGCCCAATGCAGAGGATCACTTATCTCGGTATGGAGTTGGACTCGGTCGCTCAGACTGCGCGCCTCACCGAGGAGCGCGTCCAGTCAGTGCTCAACTGCCTCAAGTCCTTTCAAGGCAGGTCAGCGGTCCCACTGAAACAGTTTCAGAGGCTCCTGGGGCATATGGCAGCCGCAGTAACGCCGCTCGGTCTGCTCCAAATGAGACCGCTTCAGCGCTGGCTTCATGATCGAGTCCCGAGATGGGCGTGGCAGAGCGGTACGTTCCGGGTCAACATTACCCCGCACTGTCGCCAAACCTTCAGTCCTTGGTCAGACCCTGCGTTTCTACGGGCCGGAGTGCCCTTAGTCCAGGTCTCCAGGCATGCTGTGGTTTTCACAGATGCCTCTGCCAACGGATGGGGGGCCACGTACAACGGGCATGCAGTTTCAGGTCTGTGGACGGGGCCTCAACTGCATTGGCACATCAACTGCCTAGAGTTGCAAGCAGTACGCTTAGCCTTGTCTCGCCTCAAGGGGCTGCTTTTGCACAAGCACGTACTGGTCCGTACGGACAGCACTGCGACCGTTGCGTACATCAACCGTCAGGGTGGTCTACGCTCCCGTCGTATGTCGCGACTCGCCCGCCATCTCCTCCTGTGGAGTCAGAAGCATCTGAGGTCGCTTCGAGCCATTCACATCCCTGGTGTGCTCAACCGTACAGCCGATGAGCTTTCACGGCAGCCACCTCTTCCGGGAGAATGGCGACTCCACCCCCAGACGGTTCAGCTGATATGGGAAGTCTTCGGAGCCGCTCAGGTAGACCTGTTTGCCTCTCCGGACACGACTCATTGCCGGTTGTTTTACTCCCTGACCGAGGGTTCTCTCGGCACGGATGCACTGGCGCACAGCTGGCCCCTGGGTCTTCGCAAATATGCTCCTCGCGACAGCCCCTCCTTGGCCGATTCCTCTGAGGAAGGACCTCCTTTCCCAGAGACGGGGCACCTTGTGGCACCCGCGTGCAGACCTCTGGAGACTCCATGTGTGGTCCCTGGACGGGACGCGGAGGTTCTAGGTGGCCTACCGCAGGGTGTGGTAGACACCATCACTTCCGCCAGAGCCCCCTCTACGAGGCGCCTCTATGCGTTGAAGTGGAACCTGTTCGTCGAGTGGTGTTCTTCCCACCGGGAAGACCCCCGAACTTGCCCGATCAGAGTCGTGCTTTCCTTCCTGCAAGATGGGTTGGAGCGAAGGCTGTCTCCCTCCACCCTCAAAGTGTATGTTGCCGCAATAGCCGCTCATCACGATGCAGTAGAAGGTAAGTCATTGGGAAAGCACGACCTGGTCATCAGATTCCTTAAGGGTGCCAGGAGGCTGAATCCACCTCGTAATGTGCACCCCTTACCCTCTTGGGACTTGACTCTAGTGCTTAGTGCACTCCAGAGGCCCCTGCTTGAGCCCTTGCCTTCAGTCGAGTTAAATATCTTGTCTATGAAGACAGCTCTCCTGTTGGCTTTGGCTTCTTTTAAGAGGGTAGGGGATCTGCAGGCATTTTCGGTTGACGAATCGTGCCTAGAGTTCGGACCGGGCCTTTCTCACGCTGTGTTGAGACCCCGGCTCGGATATGTGCCCAAGGTTCCTACCACTCCGTTTGTAGATCAGGTAGTGAACCTGCAAGCGCTGCCCCTGGAGGAGGCAGACCCAGCCCTAGCTTTTCTCTGTCCCGTCCGCGCCCTGCGCTGTTACGTGGACAGAACGCAAAGCTTCAGGACCTCAGATCAGCTCTTTGTTTGTTACGGAGGCCAGCAGAAGGGGAAGGCTGTCTCCAAGCAGAGGTTATCCCACTAGCTAGTGGATACTATCGCCCGGGCTTATGAGTCCCAGGGCGTGCCTTGCCCACCTAGGTTGGCGGCACACTCTACTAGGAGTGTTGCCTCCTCCTGGGCTTTGGCGCAAGGCGCCTCGCTGACAGACATCTGTCACGGTTGGGCACGCTTTCCCAGTGTTATCCAAATCCACTGAGTTGGTCTTGCGGAACAGCAGTGTGATTTTCCCTAGCTCACTTAGCTTAGCCGGGCGCTGGAAGGGGTCAGCACCATGGCGTTTTGTTAGGGATCCCAATTCGTCAGGGAACTCCCCCGACGACACGTCGGAGTTCCCAGGACGAAAGGGAACGTCTCGGTTACATATGTAACCCTCGTTCCCTGAGTACAGGGAACGGAGACGTGTCGTCCCTTCGCCATGTTGCTGTACCTTCGCGGAGGACTGGACACGGTTCGGCTCCTCAGCGAAAAAGCATTGTGAATGCGTTTGCTTCCGCCCTTTATACCCGCACTGGTAGGCGGAATGCAAATCTTGCATGCCAATATTCATTGGCTCGTTTTAGTTCACTCGAAGTCGATTGGTCTCCCTAGTGTGATCCCAATTCGTCAGGGAACTCCCCCGACGACACGTCTCCGTTCCCTGTACTCAGGGAATGAGGGTTACATATGTAACCGAGACGTTTTCTGACTTACATTGAAGGAACTCGCTCCTGGTCTTGGGAACAGCGACTGTGGAAATCAACAGACATGAAGAGTGTGATTATCATGTCAAGAGAAAACGATTGCTAACACATGCAGAAATCCTCCAACACAGAAGATCTTTAGAAATATCTCTGCTGTTTACAGAGCCCAAATCCTGACACAACCACTATTGAGGGTTTGATATATTATTGACATGTCACCATATTTGACGTGGCTTCTGTAGACATGAACTGATCACAGATTTGATTTTGAAAGAATAGGACTCAAAATTCACTTTGCTCATAATATAATCATCTCATAAACCTCAACCTCCTTATTAGTCTTTTTTTTTAAACTGATTCGTGAACCGATTTCGACAGATCTGAACAGAATCGACTCAAAAGAGTGATTCATTTGTAAATTAGCATTGCATAAAAAAGATACAGCGCGCTTGGAATAAACTCATTTAACAACATGTATTAAAATAAAGTAACGAGAGGAACGTTGCCGTAACAAAGCAAAAGTACACCTAGTGTCCCTGACAGGAAAATACCCTGCGCGATCTATGACAGGTGCGGCGTCAATTATGTCAAATATACTACAAATTGTGCGAAAATATAACGATATTCGAAAAAGCTATTTTATGATCCCAACTCAACTTTGAGAATAGATTAACGGCGATATATTTTTTAACGCCGATAACGGCCCACCACTAATATATATATTGCACTTTGCACGTTAAAATAAACCCTTTGATAAATAAAAAACATTTGTTTGTATTTTTAACGGGTCACAGATACGCGTCAATTTTATTTTTTATTTAATGCCAATTCAATATTATAATCTTATCAGTTAACGGTTAATAATCGATTAACGAGCGGCGGTTGTCGGTCGGGAAAATTATCCATAATGAGCATCCCTAAATGTTAGTATGAATTAATATTTTGGAAGATAGTCAAAGCTGCTATGCATATATTTGGTTAAAGCAATGTTTTTTCCTGAATCACCACTAGAAAAGTCTTCAGTTTGTGCTCGGCAGTTTTAAACACATGCAGATTAAGCTGACCAAAGTGGTAAAGCTTCTCTTCCTGAAGAACTGAGATGAGTTTAGCTTTCACAGGATCTCTGTGTTTGCGTATAATGTTACAGATCTTTCTCATGCTCTCCTGACTGGTTAAACTTTCATGTTTTGCTCCTGTCTGCCTCGCTGCCTGCTGTTGTGTGTGAGTGTGTTTGCTCCGAGGCTGTTAGCTCCGTCTAAGCCTCGCATTTCTTTCTGTTTTGAACCATCGTTTACTATCATTTCTAGTTGTTTATACTACTAATTACAGCTTACCTAACATCGCTAGCTTCCGTTATTGTTAGCACAACACGCTAGTATCTCGCTAGCCTTTTAAGGCGCCACCCGTGCGCTCAGTTATTTATTTATTTTTCTCGTGCGCGCCCGCACATCTGAGTTCATAAAAAGCCCAGGTGAGTAAGAATCAGTCAACAAACACGGTGAGTAATGTCTTGTCCTGTTATTGTCACTTGCACATCATGCCATATGTTTACCATAGCCTTCCCCGTCGGCATAGGGTTTATATGTGATAAATGCAAGGAGACAGTCAGGCTGACGGAGAAGATTTCAGAATTAGAGACACGCATCCAAACTTTAATTGAGGATAGTAAGTGTGCTCGAGCTTTAGATACTACTTTGGATGCGCCTAGCATAGTGAACCATTTACATGATTCGGTTCCGGCTGAGTTATTGCCTGTGCAGCCAGGCAGATGGGTGACGGTGAGAAATCGCTCTAGTCGCGGATCAAAAATCCACTCTTCTGTTCCGGTTACCATAACAAATCGATTTGCCCCTCTCAGTGAAACACCCACTGAGAATGCTGTTGATTGTGCCCTGGTAATTGGCGATTCTATTACACGGAACGTGAAAATAGAGACACCAGCCACCATAGTCACATGTTTGCCGGGAGCCAGAGCGCCTGACATCAAATCAAATTTAAAAGTGCTGGCTAATGCTAATCGTAAATTCTCTAAGATTGTTATTCACGTCGGCACTAATGATGTTCGACTTCGCCAGTCGGAGATCACCAAAATTAATATTAAAGAGGTGTTTGAACTCGCAAGTACGATGTCAGGCACTGTAATCTGCTCTGGCCCCCTTCCTGTTCGAAGGAGTGATGAGATAGTTAGTAGATTGTGTTCACTCAATGGCTGGTTGTCTAATTGGTGTCCGCAACATAATATAGAATTCATAGACAATTGGAAAAGTTTTTGGGGCAAGCCTGACCTGTTGAAAAGAGATGGTATTCATCCCACCTGGGATGGTGCTGCTCTTCTCTCTAGTAATTTGGCTCATAGTCTTAGAGATAAAACATGACAATCTGGGGCTCAGGTCAGGAAGCAGACAAACTGGCTAAACCGACCGTCTGCTAGCGGCCTCACGTCACCAAGGTCAGATAAATCTCATCACATAGAGACTCTTTCACCTAGATATCATCATATAGAGACTGTGTCTGTTCCCCGAATTTGGAAATCCAAAAAACTGCCAAACTTTTCTAAGGTTAAAAATCTAATTGATGTTCAACAAATAAAAAACAGATATAATACAGATGAGCAAACGATAAAGCTTGGGTTGCTGAATATTCGATCCCTTAATTCAAAATCGCTCATAGTTAATGATAAGATTAAAGACTATAACCTAGATGTGCTGTGTTTGACAGAAACCTGGCTAAAACCAAACGATTACATTACTTTAAATGAGTCCACTCCGCAAGATTATTGTTATAAACATGAGCCTCGTCCGAAAGGCAAAGGGGGAGGTGTTGCTGTAATTTATAGTAATATTCTCAAAACCACTAAGAAATCTAGTTTTAAATATACTTCTTTTGAAGTGTTGGTGCTTAATGTAAAAATGTATAGTGTAAACAATAAATCACGTTTGAGAATTCTGCTGGCTACTGTATACAGGCCACCAGGGCACCATAAAGATTTTATCAAAGAATTTGCTGACTTTCTGTCAGAATTAATATTGGCTGCAGATAAAGTCCTAATTGTTGGTGATTTTAATATACATGTAGATAATGAAAAAGATGCATTGGGATTGGCATTTAAAGACATTATAAACTCAATTGGAGTGAGACAACACGTGTCAGGACCTACTCATTGTCGTAATCATACTCTTGATCTAATATTATCACATGGAATAGATGTTGATGGCGTTGAAATTCTGCAGCAGAGCGACGACATCTCCGATCATTATCTAGTCTCGTGTAAATTACATTTAGCCAAGGCTGCAAAGCCGACTCCGTGTTATAAATATGTTAGACCTATCACTTCTGCCACTAAAGATTGCTTTATCAATAATCTTCCAAATCAGTTTCATAATCTCAGCATCCCAGATAGCTTAGAAGAACTTGATATTGCAACAGAAACTTTTAACTCTCTCTTTTCCAGCACTTTAGACACAGTTGCTCCGCTGCGCTTAAAGAAGATGAAAGAAAATAGTCCAACGCCGTGGTACAATGAGCACACCCGGGCCCTTAAGAGAGCAGCCAGAAAAATGGAGCGAAACTGGAAGAAAACAAAACTAGAGGTATTTCGGATTTCATGGAAGGAGAGCTCGATTGCTTACAGAGAGGCCTTAAAAGATGCTAGAACTAATTATTTTTCAACCCTATTAGAAGAAAATAAACATAATCCTAGGTATTTATTTGAACAAGTGACTAAACTAACGAAAAAGAAAGCTTCAAGCCCAGAAGTTTATAAGAAACACAGCAGTAATGACTTTATGAACTTCTTCACTTATAAGATTGATAATATCAGGGACAAAATTATAACTATGCAACCGTCTACTACAGTGTCGCATCAGGGAGTATATTGTAGTCTCTGTGAGGAACATTTTGATTCATTTGTTGCTATAGGAGAGGAAGAATTTTGCAAAATTGTTAATTCATCTAAATCGACAACTTTACCTATACGACAACCCTATACCGACTAAGCTACTGAAAGAGATGCTTCCAGAGGTCATAGATCCTCTTCTAGATATCATTAATTCATCTTTGTCATTAGGATACGTACCAAAAACCTTTAAGTTGGCTATGATTAAACCGCTTGTTAAAAAACCGCAACTTGATCCTACAGAATTAGTCAATTACAGGCCGATCTCGAATCTGCCTTTTCTGTCAAAGATACTAGAAAAAGCAGTATCCTTACAACTGTGTTACTTTTTAGAAAGAAATAATATCTGCGAGGATTTTCAGTCCGGATTTAGACCGTACCATAGTACTGAGACTGCTCTCATTAAAGTCACAAATGATTTGCTCCTATCATCCGATCGTGGTTGTATCTCTCTATTAGTGTTACTTGATCTTAGTGCTGCATTTGATACTATCGACCACAACATTCTTTTAAATAGACTAGAAAACTATGTTGGCATTAGCGGAATTGCACTAGCATGGTTTAAATCATACTTATCTGACCGATATCAGTTTGTAGCAGTAAATGAAGAGATGTCTTATCGATCACAAGTTCAGTATGGCGTACCACAAGGCTCAGTACTAGGACCGCTGCTCTTCACTCTGTACATGCTACCATTAGGAGATATAATTAGGAAATATGGAATTAGCTTTCACTGTTATGCTGATGATACTCAGCTGTATATTTCTTCAAAACCTAACGAAACTTACCAATTCACAAAATTAACGGAATGCATAGCTGATATAAAAAATTGGATGACCAGTAATTTCCTATTACTAAATTCTGAAAAAACAGAGATTCTAATCATTGGACAAAAAACTTCCTCACCTAATAACCTAGAATACTGTCTAACACTTGATGGCTGCTCTGTTAAGTCTTCGACGTTAGTTAGGAACCTGGGTGTGCTCTTTGATACCAATCTTTCATTTGAAAGTCACGTGTCTAGTATCTGTAAAACCGCATTTTTCCATCTTAAAAATATATCTAAATTACGTCATATGCTCTCACTGACAAATGCGGAACAATTAGTTCATGCGTTCATGACCTCAAGGCTAGATTATTGTAATGCTCTACTGGGTGGTTGCCCTGCACGCTTATTAAACAAACTACAGCTAGTTCAAAATGCAGCCGCTAGAGTTCTTACCAGAACCAGGAAGTATGACCATATTAGCCCGGTTCTATCAACACTGCATTGGCTGCCTATTAAACATCGTATAAATTTTAAAATATTGCTGATTACTTACAAAGCACTAAATGGTTTAGCTCCCCAGTACTTGAGCGAGCTCTTAACGCATTATAGTCCTTCACGTCTATTGCGATCTCAAAATTCTGGCCAGTTGATAATACCTAGAATATCAAAATCGACTGCTGGCGGTAGATCCTTTTCCTATTTAGCACCAAAACTTTGGAACAATCTTCCTAACACGGTCCGGGAAGCAGATACAGTCTGTCAGTTTAAATCTAGACTAAAAACACATCTCTTTGGCTTAGCATACACATAACACATTATAGATTTCTATAATTCAATGTTAGGCTGCATAGATTAGATCAGCCGGAACCGGGAACACTTCCCATAATTCCTGATGTACTTTGTACATCATAAGAAGGATGGCGTCTACGCTAATATTAGTCTCTCTGTTTATCCCGAGGTTTACCGCAGACCGCCGGATCCAGGGCATATCCAGATCTGATGAAGGACCATCACATGGACACAACGACACGCATTATCAGGGCTGTGAAGGCCCATGGACACCTCACCACTCATCTCCTCACCGGCCGGATGACCCAACCCAACCAGATGAACTGGATAATATCGTGAAAGTTCTGATCCCATCTGACTCCTGCCATTATGCTGCCTAACTCATAATCATACACTGTTCATTCGTTGGCCAGAGGAGGACTGGCCCCCCGACTGAGCCTGGGTTCTCCCAAGGTTTTTTTCTCCATTCTGTCACCTGATGGAGTTTTGGTTCCTTGCCACTGTTGCCTTCGCCTTTTGGCTTGCTTAGTTGGGGACATTTAATTTTCATTTAATTTTCAATTGAACAATACTATTACAACATTGTTTTCCTGTTATCTCTGTAAAGCTGCTTTGAAACAATTTGTATTGTAAAAAGCGCTATATAAATAAAGGTGACTTGACTTGACTTGACATGTGTGATTTCTGAATATTGTTCCTCATGAATTAGTTGCTGCTGACACAGTTTATCTGCAATGATTTGGACATTTGTACCCCCCTGAATGAGATCTGACCAATGATTATCGAAATATCTGGCTTTATCTGACTCACTATTCAGATGCGGCTCGTCTCTCTGCAGATGTGTCCTGTAGCACAGATAGAAGCAGAATGAGAGAGTGAGACAAACAGGCTACAAAGTTAAGACCCAAACTAGCAAGTATATAATGCAACTGAAAAATAAGCAAATTTAAGCATTTCATGACAGGCAGGAAAAATACATGTCCTGTCATTTTTTTAAAGCTGCAGTCCGCAGTTTTTCCTCTTTGTCGCCATCTCTGTTCGAAATCTGCAATTGCAGTTATTGTCGGAATGATCAGCTTTACGTGGGTTGTGCCTCGGCTCGGCACAGCGCGGATGAATCCAGTGTTTTGAGGAGAATGTGTGGCTGTCGGTCGCGGCCGGTTCTACTTTTTGGAAGTATGACCAACATAAGAATTTCCTCCAGAAAATGTCATCTGAACAAGTAACATCCACTTTTGTTCTGACCAACTAAGGGAAAAAAGCATTGCAGTAAATCACACTGATTAAAAACGATCACTTATCATATCATGTCAACCGTGCAAATTATACTGTCGTTTTAAATCTTCCTGGATCCACCATCAAATTGATAATTAACTTACAAGCGCTGTGAGAAAAGGTTAAAGGTTAAAAACATTATTACGAGCTTACCGTTTTGAATCGAGCTACGGCAAGCGATAGTTTTGAACACGGGCTGGTTATGTACTTGCTCAAATTTATTTTGGATATTTTTTAACCCAAAAAAGCTACGGACTGCAGCTTTAAAAACACTCACCTTTGGTAGGCGTGACAGTATTTTATTTCTGCTTCTGTTTTCTTGTCTACATGAAAGCTATATTCTCTATCAATAAGCTAAAGTATTCCTCACATGTATTATAAATCAGTGTTTTAAAGGTGGAAAAACAAACATTAAATGACTACGTTTACAGAAAGTGGGATAATTTGTTTAGTAATTGCAATATCAAGATGATGATATCATATTACCTTGCATGTATTTTTGTTGTTGTGAAGAGAACATTGAACTATTAGTCAGACCCGGTTGTGTGTGTATCACTGTTGTTTCTCTCAGGGCGCTGTTTAACGTCACATGGAGACACTGTAGAGTAATAATACACATTAAATCCAGCATTGTGTGTGTGTGTGTGTGTGTGTGTGTGTGTGTGTGTGTGTGTGTGTGTGTGTGTGTGTGTGTGTGTGTTGTGGTTGATTACCTTTCTTGTGTTTGTCCTCTAGTTGTTCGGCCAGATAATTCTGGTTAATCTTCCTCAGGATGTCCACTGTGACTTTCAAAGCTTCTTCTGGTCCTAAACACGCCACCATCTTGTCCACTGTTTTTAAGCGATTTGCGTTCTCCATTTGAGACTTTGAAATACACTCATGATTCTTCGTTAAGTACCACTGAAACAGCTTCAGATCATCTTGTAGTAGATCCATCAGTGATTTCAAGAGCAGCTCCTCAACAGACGCCATATTCCTTCACGGACTCACTTCAGCAGGACAAAGAGAAAAAGACAAAGTCTAAACACATGGAAACTAAACTAAAGCAATGCTTAATGGAGCCCTTCAATTCAAAATGTATGAGGTTATTACTTTCCAACAGGTTTCATTTACTGCCATCTTCTGGTTATACAGCAGAAGCGTGTTGTGTGTCCCATTACAGCAGCTCATTCTGAAACATGTCCTGTATTATTCATTAAACTAACCGTGTAAATATAAGCGTCACACCCACACAAGTGTCTCTATTATATACACCTCCACTTGCAATCAGTAACACACAATTGAAGGGCCTCATTATTTTTACTCGCCTCAAACTCCCACGTCCCATTTACAGTATTCAACATTTGAAGTGGGTTAAAAAAGTTCATTAAAGTTGACACAGTGACACTGTACCACAACTTTACATTTCTTATAAGTGCCAAATAACAGACATTAAAAAAATAAATAAAGATACAAACAAACCCACGTATTCTTTTCTCACAATGCTTAACCTCGTTAGTTTATATATAAAAATAATGATAATAACCTAAAGAAAATTAGTCTTATTTGGTTCCCCCCAAAAATAACCAAAACGGGAAGCACATGAGAACGTTTGGGATCGTTTGTGTTTGCTGGGAAGATATGAACAGGTTGTAGTGAAACTATGTAGGATAGGATCTGACTGAGGATGTTTCTGTACGTCCCTTGTGTCGTAAATATAATTTACCAACACCTTATTTTGCAATGCGGAAGCAAGCTATTTTCTTTGAATGTGAAACTTTCGATTCATTAATATAATAGGTGGGTGATTCTCTGAATTGGGTGCCCTTCAAGTCCCCCAAACTTACTTCAAAGATTTTCAATTGAAGGAAATCACAAAATGCATTTTAACGCTGTCAGTTAATAGAACCAGGTGCCTTTGCATTATAATGCAACACAATTGCTTTAAAAAATAAAATAATTTAAAGATAATGGGTTGCCTAAGTAGTAGACAATAAGCATGTTTGCATGTCCTCACTAACCATCATTACATTTTCATTGAATATCAAACAAATAAAAAGTGCAATTAATACCAAAATGTTGCTGCTAATTTAATCATATGTTGGTCTACTTTAACTAAAAAATACAATATTTATAAAAATGAATTAATTATATATGAAATTGCAATATTTATACACGTCATCCAGTTTGTTTTCAACCCCGTCACGCCATACTATTTACCCCCCTATACAAATAATGGATCAATCCCTGTGGCATCACATCCAGGAAGTGACATCACACAAGTCTCTTGAAGAACATAGTGCAAAGAAAGGCAAGTGTCAGTATCTTTTCTTACCTATATTTCATGTTTTTCACTGTCAGATTAAGATCGTCAGGCTCAACATTTCAACTCTGTTGTATGACTAAATGATAGTAAACAACGGTTTAAGAAGAATTAAATAATAGTTTTGCAAAACATTAAAATTTTGTGATGTCCTAAATGCCATGTGGTTCTACTGTCTTAGCTAAGTATGGAGTTATGGCTACTGTTAGCCAAAAACTTCAACCCCATCACATTTTTATTATAACAGGGTTGAATTGTTGTGACAGGGTTGAATGTTTGACACTTCTTAGTAGATTACTCAATTGTAGACTTGTTGTATTGTGATGTGAACTGTCAGAAATAATAGATTATGCTATTTTATGTTCAATATTTTCAGACATCCCAATGGCAAAAACAGCAGCAGAGAGGCAAAGACCGTACAGAGCAAGAAGGGATGCAGACGCAGAGAGAAGGGAAAAATATCTCTGGAGTGACCGTGAAAGGTGGAAAAGGGACATTTAGCAATTAAGCAATCTGGGTGACCGAAATAATGATCATCACTTCAACCCTGTTATAATTTTCAACCCCGTTATGCTGATTCAACCCTGTTATTTGATAAGACGACAAATTAGGTCAATGTTTGTTTTGCTGTGTGTAGAATTTACAGGACAGTCAGAAAAGATATGAAAGCCTGATTAAATCCTAATGTTAATGCATATTTTGTGATAAGATATGAAGACCAATGTTAGTTACAGTTTTTATGACCTGATTTGGTATTCAAATGGTGAGTATTTAAAAATAAAATTCTACATGCAATAAATGATATCAAACAAGGGACATCTCACTGAAAAGCTTCTACAAGAATTTACTTGAAAATCTTTTAAAATCATAATTACACAGGGTCCAAGTGGTCTGTGACAGGGTTGAACTCCAAAACAACTTTCAGTAAGAAAAAACACTCCATATCGATTAGAATTTCATGCCTGAGGTGGGAAAATGTATTTTCTTAAAGGTTTGACTAATCCACTATCACATGAAATGATCAGAAATGTAACTATTTGAGGTATATATATAAAAAAAAGGTATGACCCAAAAGGCACCCATCTCAGAGAATCACCCAGGTAACTTAGAAGAATAACAACAAAGTGCAGTACAAAATACATAAAAAAGATTGTGCAACAAACCAATGTGTTTATGATCATGCGATTATAATTACAATGATATCAATTAAAATGTTGCAATAAAGCAGCATAACAGACCGTGTTTGTACAGGTACAGGACATGACGTCATCCAGAAAATGTCCCGCATTTTCATCAGTCTGTTGGTTTTTGAATATCATATTAAGAAAACGTGCATGCGTTCTTTTGCCTTTTTAAGAAAGCATTTATTTATTCTTTTTGCAGTGTAGTTTTTAACAGCGCTTCGTCAGAAGTTAGTTATATAGTACAACAGCCGTTTTTAAACTCATATCCAATGGTTGAAAAAAAAAAGGAGTAAACACGGTCAATAGTGGGTTGTGACGGATGTCGATCAAAATGTAATTCGTTCCGTGTGTTCCCTGTCAGAAAACAAATTCGGAAAATTTAAAATTTAACAGAATTTATCAACTTCTTGTCTGCTGTGGTGGCTTTAATTCACATCCTTTCTAAACAATATGAATGTTTTTGTTCTAATATATAAGACTGTCAATGATCTAAATTCATGTTGGTTTATATTTTATTTGTTCATTATTTAGTTGGATTTTAGTTGGACTTGGTCAGAGCTGTTTCAGAAATAGTGATCTGCATGATGCCTTTGGGCTCAGTGATGTCGAATTTAAATGTCATGTAAAATAAAGGACATGTTATGTTACTTTGTGAAGTTATTCTATTTTTTAAAAAAAAAAAAAGTATCAGCTGGAAGGCAGAATACAAATGTTTTATTAATGTTACCAAGGAGCAACCGTTCCTTTCAACAAGGGAGATAGAAGAACTAACTTCAATGTACTCACAAAAAAAGGATTTATTGATAAACAATACATACATCAAATCAAAAAAAGAAAGTACATTGTAGAACCAAAAAAAAAAACTCATTTCCCCTCAATGGATGTTACCAACCAGCCAACCCCTACAAACCACAATACACTCCCAACTTTGTCACACAGGACAATTCAAAAATAAAACAAAGTGCATTACACACACAACCCCAAAATCATATTAAATAGAAGTACCGCACACTCAAACCAAACCAAAAAAACAACAACCTCAAGTCTCATACAAATAAATAGTTCATGTGTTTTAAAGCATCGGTATAGTACAGGGAGTACCAGGGTTGGCTAGCAACACAAGGCTGGGAAGTGATATACAAACATGGAAACAGAAAAAAAGAAAACACCCCGTTAGCCAGTACGATTCACAACATCTAAACACTCATTGCGCCGGAGGCATACAGCGCACATGCAGGTACTGGCTAATGGGGGAAATCAAAACAAAAAAACAAACACACGAGGAACAGCGATCAACTAAACCTAATACAAAAAAACATACATTAGCAATACACAATTAACCACAAAACATTTTTTACTTTAATCTTATAAAATAAAATCAAGACACTCAAACACTGTACAAACTTTAAATTACCTGCAACATCCACCAATCCTGGGCTAACTTCCAAGATAGGAACGAGCATGACCAACGGCCTACAAATCCACAATGTTTGTGTCTGCATTAAAACAATTTCCTAATTTAGTAAAACAAGGCTTCACAAATATGAAATACAACGAATCACTATTAATTTAGCCTACCTGCTCACCAGACCGTTCACGCACAAACCAACATGGACATGTCGCCTGGACAGCACAATGTTTGTGTCTGCATTAAAAACATCTAATTCAATGAAAAAGGCTTTGTAAATATAAAACAAAAGTCAATATTCTCTTGGCCTACCTGCTCACCCAGACCACGTATGTGCACCAACACACAAGGAAAGGCTACCAAACAGCACAGTTTCACACAAAAGATTGGACCTCCTCTCTAGGCCTCCTTACAGGTGCCTGCTTAAAAACCCTCAACCTACCTGGCCACGCCCCTTTACTAATTGCTACCTCACCGGCTACATTAAGTTAGATAAACATTATATCACAGTTTCAGGAGGTTATGTTTTGGTGTTGGTAACATGTCCCACATTGTCTCACACAAACTTATAATCGTCTCACATGTGGCAAAGTAAATATACGTTCTTTGCATGTGGTTTGTTTGATAGTGGTCACCCGGAAGCCAGAAACATTAAAGGTGCAAATGGTCTAGCCCGCTCTTTTGTTAAAATAGATTTCGAAACATATAAATTATAAGAATACCAATACTGAACAGATATTACCACATACCTTAAAACATTTGTTTGTACCGGTGTTCTGACGATTTGTGCTGCCTTCTCAAAAAATGCTACCCAAGCGCGAATCGATCACAGAGAATGTCGATTCATTCTCTAGCATAACGATGTAAATCACACAATATTAAGACATCGTTATTTCATTTAAAACAGGGTAAGTGTATGGGGAGCATATTTTAATATTTTAAATTAACCAGCAATTATCACATTTGATATAACAAGTAAAAATTACATTATTGTATATTATATGAAATACAATTATAATAAAATTCTAAGTTATGAGTACTGTATACTGTACTGTTTTTATTTTTAAAAATGTGAAAAGTAAAAATTATCATAAAATATTCATCTTTGACCTGTCAAAGCACACCTTTCCTAACTGAAACTTTCAGTTATTCTTGTTCAGCTGGCTGACCGTACAAATATTAATATGGCAGTTAGCATTTTTTGACACATGAATATTTACCTTATGTTCACTGTATTTCGAAAAAAAAAATACTACATAATAATGTCTTCAAGATGTCAGGAGCAGCATATTCTGTAATAGCATCAGTTGCATATTTTGATAGACCAACGTGCCCTATCAAATAATGCTCCCAGTGAAAATTCACTTTATTTTACATCACTATTCACTCCATATGCACCTTATGAATATGGAGAGTATGTTGAGATGTTGAGGTCAAATGGCGTCTTGTTATGAACATAGCATTCTAAATTTCGCTTTCGCTTTCTCTACTTGGTTAAAAAAAAAGTATGAGCAGAGAATGAAGAGAATTTCAGCACTGTCTGGTTACTTCCGGTTTCTGGACTGGCTGCAGTAACACGTCTCTGTCCATGCGGGTGCGTATGCAACGTTTGCAATATTGCATTTTTAAGTTCACTTATCTGTTCTAAAAATCCGTTCAAACATGTGATGACGTCACACAATAGCAGAATGCTAGCGTGTTCCGGCCAACAACGGCCTAACCTGTAAGAAATCGAAAGGACTTTGAAGAACTGTGTAACAAACGAAAAGAGAAAAGCTGTTTTCCCAGAATGTTGTTAAATTATGGGGTGCGGGAAGGGTGGGACGACTGCGTTGGGAGGGGGAGAGGTATTACTAAGCAATCTTTTTTTGTTGCTGTTTTTTTTAATTTTTATTTTATTATTTATTTATTTTTTGAGGGTAGGGGGGGTTGTATAAGGTTTTAGTTGCTTAAGATAAAAAATGAAACTGGAGAACTGTTTTACTTCCTGTCAATTGTAACATCCTTCATCCTCCAATAAAAAGATTTATACAGAAATCGAAAGGACATAAGTACTTGTTCATTCGACTTTTGGCCTATAATCTATATTGAACTTGCGGAATAAACAATAAAATCTATGTTGATTCAATGACAAGCAGGAGAAAGAGACACATTTAGCCGTTTAGCTCCATAGACTCCCATTCATTCTGCACTCGCCCGCGATCACCTCCAGTGGAGCTCTAATGGAACTGCAACCAAGATGATACCTATGGATGATACACAATGGGGCGAATAGGAAGTGCCAAGGCTCTCCGGCATAGACATCATCATGCTCTCCGGTATGAGTGTTTAAATAAATCCTGACGGGCGGGAAACCTGTGATTGGTCCTTTCCGTCACCAACTGACGGGTCATTCTTCATTTGTGGTGGCAAGTGGTGTCTTTACAACAGTTGAAATGAATGCACTATTAATATATCAATTTTAGTTTTAAAATACATATTTAATTGAGTTTGAGAGATTGCATTTATAACAAAATATGTATGTTCCCACCATATCTCAGATATCATGGAATTTAATTACAACAATATAACATTTTTAACAAAACAAAGTGGTTATATTATGAATATAGTTTTTATTTAACATGTACAATTTAATTAAATTGTTTTTAAAAAATACATATTTTGTAATATTCGCGAAAAAAGTAGTGTTCCCCAAATTCATGTCTGTGGTGTTACATCAATGGATGTCGCCCCTTTAAGAAAAGGGGGAAATCTGTTTGGACTACTTCCTGTGTGTAAAGGTCATTGCAGGTGCTGGTTGATCTGAGGGGTGCATGGTGAGTACATTCCTTCTTATTAATTTTCTTAAAGTTAGCTAAATTCCAGACAATTTCATGCGTCGCACTTTATTAGTGTCCGTGGTGTTATGTTGATAACTTTTTATCGCAGGGATCCATCCTTCTTCTTCACAAAAAAGAACCCCGCCCCCGCTGGAGAAGAGGAAGGGCGGATGAACCCCGTTGCTAGAGAATCAGAAATATATTTCTCCATAGCCTCCCTCTCTGGGACAGAGAGCGAATAGAGCTTGCCTTTAGGCGGAGACTTACCTGACAGTAAATCTATGGCACAGTCATAGGGACGATGCGGAGGAAGAGAAGCAGCGCGAGACTTACTGAACACTTCCTTCAGGTCTAGATACTCCTTAGGCACGTTAGATAAATCCATTGCCTCCTCCTGAAAGACAGAGACAGAAACAGACGAACAAGCAGACACAAGACAGGATCATCTTGTGTGTGAGAGGTAAAACAGGAACTTGAAGTCTGCGTGCAAATGAATGGTCCATAAAATTACCTTCGGCTCCCGAGTCCACCAGTGCTTGACAATTGTGATCGTGAGTTGATCATCTTAGTCTTCCCGGGAGGAGAGTAGATGTAGATGAGGTCTTCGCAGCGGAGATCCCACCCGACAGTAGCCTCATACTTACTGCCGGGTTGTGCCTTTTACTGGGCAGTTATAGGCGAAATGACCCAAGAACCCGCAGTACAAGCAGAGCCCTTGGGATCTCCGCCTTTCCTTCTCCTCCCGAGAAATCCGAGCTCGCCCGACCTGCATGGGTTCGTGATCGTAGACGGGGCTGACCGCGTCCCCGCCGCTGGACCGCTGACTCCCGGCATCCTCTAGCGGTCGACTGGGCAGTCTCCACCGTTCCACTCTGGTCAGACGAGCATCAACCCGGAGGGCCAGGTCCACCAGGGCATTCAGCGAAGTGGGAAGGTCCAGGGCATAAATCTCCTTCTGGACGCGGTCAGCCAACCCATGCAGGAATACATCCCACTGCGCCTCCTCGTTCCACCGGCACTCAGCCGCCAGGGTTCTGAATTCAATAGAGTACTCCGATACCGATCTTTCACCCTGCTTGAGTTCGGTGAGCATACGAGCTGCCCCCTCTCCCGGCGATGGCTCTGTCGAACACCCTCTTCATCTCGGCGGCGAGTGCCTGGAACGAGGCGCAACAGGGACTGTCTGTCTGGTGTTACTGTCTGTGGTGCTACATGTCTGTGGGTGTTACTGTCTGTGGTGTTACTGTCTGTGGTGTTACTGTCTGTGGTGTTACTGTCTGTGTGTTGTTACTGTCGGTGTACTGCTGGTGTTACTGTCTGTGGTGTTACTGTCTGTGTGTTACTGTCTGTGGTGTTACTGTCTGTGGTGTTACTGTCTGGGGTGTTACTGTCTGTGGTGTTACTGTCTGTTGTGTACTGTCTGTGGTGTTACTGTCTGTGGTGTTACTGTCTGT
The DNA here is from genome assembly GCA_036326025.1 of Chrosomus eos. Classification (NCBI taxonomy): domain Eukaryota; kingdom Metazoa; phylum Chordata; class Actinopteri; order Cypriniformes; family Leuciscidae; genus Chrosomus; species Chrosomus eos. The sequence continues at coordinate 40,009,073 of CM070834.1, forward strand.
TGTTACTGTCTGTGGTGTTACTGTCTGTGTTACTGTCTGTGGTGTTACTGTCTGTGGTGTTACTGTCTGTTGTTACTGTCTGTGGTGTTACTGTCTGTGGTGTTACTGTCTGTGTGTTACTGTCTGTGGTGTTACTGTCTGTGGTGTTACTGTCTGTGGTGTTACTGTCTGTGGTGTTAGTGTCTGTGGTGTTATTGTCTGTGGTGTTACTGTCTGTGGTGTTATGTCTGTGGTGTTATTGTCTGTGGTGTTACTGTCTGGGTGTTAGTGTCTGTGGTGTTACTGTCTGTGTAGTCGTGTACTGTCTGTGGTGTTATGTCTGTGGTGTTACTGTCTGTGGTGTTACTGTCTGTGGTGTTACTGTCTGTGGTGTTACTGTCTGTGGTGTTACTGTCTGTGGTGTTACTGTCTGGTGTTACTGTCTGTGGTGTTACTGTCTGGTGTTACTGTCTGTGGTGTTATTCTGGTGTACTGTCTGGTGTTACTGTCTGGTGTACTGTCGTGTTTACTGTCTGGTGTTATTGTATGTGGTGTTACTGTCTGGTGTTATTGTATGTGGTGTTACTGTCTGGTGTTACAGTCTGTGGTGTTACTGTCTCTGGTGTTACTGTCTGTGGTGTTACTGTCTCTGGTGTTACTGTCTGTGGTGTTACTGTCTCTGGTGTTACTGTCTGTGGTGTTACTCTCTGGTGTTACTGTCTGTGGTGTTACTGTCTGTGGTGTTACTCTCTGGTGTTACTGTCTGTGGTGTTACTGTCTGTTAATGTTGTATTTTTAATACAACACACAGGACATCCGTAATCATATAATTGTATCTCTTTTGTCAGGTATGGCAAGATTAACTCCATGACATTTGGGAATACCTTCAAGAACACTGAAATCTAAAACAAAAAAAATGGTGATACTGACAACAACCAAACCACCTATAGGCACACTGCAATAAATAAATAGGGCCAGTCCGTGAGCTGTTGTGAATGTTTTAATAATAATAATAATAATAATAAACTTTATTTTATATAGCGCCTTTAAAAAGTAGGCTATCTCAAAGCGCTTCACAAATATAGAAACATAATAAAACATACAATTAAACAAACAATGCATTAGTAATGCTGACAGAGAGACGAAATAAAATACAGAATAAAAACATGAAGTATAGGATTAATAATAATAATACAACACTTATCTAAAAGCTACCCTAAACAAATAAGTTTTAAGTGATGATTTAAAAACACTAAGCGATTCTGCTTGCCTAATCTCAATAGGCAGGGAATTCCAGAGTTTTGGAGCATTTGACGAAAATGCCCTATCACCCATCGATTTTAGTCGGGTATGCGGAACAATTAAAAGGCCAGCTTCCGAAGAACGGAGATCACGTGCTGGTGTGTAGGGTGTTAAAAGTTCAGTTATATAATGAGGTGTCAGTCCATGCAAGGCCTTATAAGTAAGCATTAAGATTTTAAAATCAACACGGAATCTGACAGGGAGCCAGTGTAAAGATTCCAGTACCGGAGTAATGTGATCCCTCGTCCTGTTTCCAGACAGAATTCGAGCGGCAGAATTTTGTACCAACTGTAGTTTGTTAAGGGTAGCTTTTGAAACCCCAGCCAACACAGCATTACAGTAATCGATACGTGAAAATACAAAAATGTTGATTAGCTTTTCAGCCACAGGGAGAGACAACATGGGACGCAATCTGGCTATATTTCTGAGATGAAAGAATGACGTCCTGACAGTGCTCTGAACATGAGGAACAAATGTCAAATTATTATCAAATATCACCCCCAGATTTTTTAATTTAGTCTGAAATTGAAGTGTAGAACCTTCTACACTAAAAGTGGGGGAACCAGCCTTCCGTAGCTGATGAGGTGAACCAATGAGCATTACCTCCGTCTTGTCACTGTTTAGGCATAAAAAATTTCTAGACATCCATTCTTTTATCTCAGAAATACAAAAAGAAAGATGAGACACAGCCACATCTACATCAGGTTTTGAATGTATATAAACCTGGGTGTCATCTGCATAAAAGTGAAAACTGAGTCCAAGTGATTTTAAAAGTTGGCCAAGAGGATAAACGTATATGTTAAAAAGTATAGGGCCCAGGATAGAACCTTGAGGGACACCAGAATGCACTACACCAATAGCAGACCTGAAACCACCCATAGCAACAAACTGCTTTCTATCAGAAAGATAGGACTTAAACCAGCTTAGTGCAGTATCAGAAACACCAAAAACAGATTCTAACCGAGCAAGTAAAATATTATGATCAACAGTGTCGAAAGCGGCACTAAGATCAAGAAGAATAAAAATAGAGAGACTGCCGGAATCAGAAGCGATTAACAAGTCATTAGTAACCTTAACTAATGCTGTCTCAGTGCTGTGTAGTTTACGGAATCCTGATTGAAGGGGCTCATAGAGATTATTTGCAGCTAGATGGGAGTGCAATTGAATAGCAACAATTCGCTCTAAAATTTTGGCAAGAAAAGGAAGATTAGAAATGGGGCGGAAATTATTTAGATTGTCAACGTTTGTGTCTTTTTTTTTTGGTACAGGAGTCAAAGCAGCAGTTTTAAATGTTGTTGGCACCACACCAGTGCACAGAGAATCATTTATAATATTCAGTACAATAGGACATAAACTAGCAAAACATGATTGGAACAGACAAGTTGGTACAGGATCAACTATGGAAGTGGCAGCTTTCATTTTTGAAACCTCATTACAAAGAGAATGAAGGTCCAATATGGAAAAATTTGATAGGGGGGTACCAGAAAATTCAGGAGTGATTGTGAGAGAAGAAGGTGAAGGAAGAGTAGAAATGATACATTTACGGAGGTTTTCAATCTTTGAGCTAAAAAAATTAAGAAACCTATTACAGAGGTGAGACGAAGCTGGAGCAGTTTTGTGTTAAATGAGTTTGTGGAAACATGATTTATTCACTAAAGATGTTCAGATTTTTTTTTATGTTTTGTGTTACAGTGGAAACATGATTTATTCACTAAAGATGTTCAGATTTTTTTTTTTTTATGTTTTGTGTTACAATGGAAACATGATTTATTCACTGAAGATGTTCTCTAAATGTTCTTTTATCAGAGCAATTACTTGTAATCCTACTCATGATTAATTTCAATAAACTTAATTGTTAAACCTTTTATGCAATATGTCTGTGGTGTTACTTCAAAACGTATCCGACATTTCTTTCCTTCAGAGCCATTTAATCTTATAATTTAATGTTTTTAGACTGTAAAATGGTTTTCATATTTTAGAAGAAAGAATATAAAGGTAGCACAGACCATTTTTCCTGTCTTTTTTATGTATATACAATTTAAAAAAACTCTTCTTTGGCAAAAAAAATATGGGAAAGAGGAACAATTAAACATTTATTTAGTTCTTCCATTTTCGAAACGGTGTTATTTGCTAAATGTCCACCGACTGAAAACGACAGTCAGAAACAGAAGCACAATATAACTTACACATGTGAACTCACTCACTCGGGTGAAGTGAAACTATCACAGATCCGTGAGAGAAACCACATACTCTTCACTCACTGTAAGGATCTTTACCTGGTAAAAACGAGAGTTAACCGTGTTTTATGGGACTATCGACCTCGTGAGCAACAATACGGGACTATACATTATGAATGATTCCAGAGCGTGGATGTTCAAATGTCAGATTGAATCAAATATTGAAAATTGGCTGTAGAAAAATAGTCTGAAATTGGATTATCTTGGTTTTTATCTCGACCTAAAGGTTTACAATAATGAACTAGATGAAAACCAAAAGACTGGTTTATGAAACATCAAAGATTGGTATCGCATCAAATGTAACGCATGTATCAAATGTAAATGTGAGGCATATTTATCAGCTGTTTTACCCAACACTTTTATGTAATTTGACCTGTGAACGCGCGCCGCTGGCCACCGGTCAAGGCCAATTTATACTTCTGCGTCGAGTGTACGCCGTAGTGTAGGGCGTAGGCTACGCACGTAGGCGATGCCATCGTGAGCATTCTGCGTTTAGGTCTGCGTTGCTCTGCAGTACAGCGCCGAAACACTAGTTGGCAGTGGAGGGTTTTAATGTTCCACTGTGTTTAGATTCCGCGCGGTTCCTAGAGAAGAAGAAGATTCCTCGCGACTGTTTGGAGTTTAGGCTACTACAAGCAATGGCGATTGAAAGAGAGCGGATCACATTGGAGTTGGAGCTTATCGAGGTGGAAAAGGAGTAAGTTTTTAGTTTTTTTAACAGTTTCGCTGTACTTAGAATTTAAAAATGGCGGGCGGTGCAGAAAAACACGCCGGAAATGCGTAGGAGGAAACGCGATGCTACCAAGCCGACCAATCACAGATCTTGCGGTCCGCGTCGCCGCGACGCGTAGTTACATTTTTGAGGAGGTGCGCGTCAGGTTACGGCGAAGGGCACGCGTCTGTGCGTATGCTACGCCGTACCTACCGCGCGCACCCGACGCAGAAGTATAAATTGGCCTTCAGGCGCGTGCTCGTCTCCTGCGCGCTCTCTGCTGATCGGCTGTGTGTGGATCGTGCTGTGGATTGTGTGTATCGGACGCTGTTTGAGCTGGTGTCGCTGTAGTGGACTGAACTCGGACACTCTCTACTGTAAGACATCAAGTGTCATCAGTGCATGTGCTGCTTTAACACACTTTCAGGAGACTGTCGCGCGCTGCTCGCTCACTGACGGACGCAGTTCCGCGGCCGCGACTCAGGAAGTTCCAGCTGTCAAATAATCATTGAACAAACCAAAACATCGCTCTACCTTTATGTGTCGCCGAATGAGACGCGCGTTATGATGTAAACACGGTCACATTGATTATATTTATAATCTGATCTCATAAACTCAAAACAGCGCGTTCATTTACAGTGTCGTCAGTTCTATTTTTAAACGAAACCCGATGCTTATTTAAATAGCTTAATGTTAATGCTGTATCAAACTCGTTGTTATGCAAAAACTTCCATATGTATTCAGCTTTTCAATACAGAATAAAAATATGCGACAGCTTCTAATCTATAATTGTTTGAATCTTAAAGGGACAGTTCACCCAAAAATGAAAATGATGTTATTATTTACTCACTCTCAATTTGTCCCAAACCTGTATGAATATCTTTCTTCTGCTGAACACAGAGGAAGATATTTAGAAGAATTATGGGTAACCAAACAGATTTGGATCACCATTGACTTCCATAGTATTTTTTTTCTCCATACTATGGAAGTCAATGGGTGTGTTCAACTGTTTAGTTACCCATAATTCTTCAGAACTTCTCCCTTTGTATATGATGACAGAATTTTCATTTCTGTGTGAACTATCCCTTTAACTAATTATAATTAGATTAGCACATTACTTTTCTATTTGCACAAAGAGATCTTTAGAGGCTTGTTTTATTCTTGAATTATGTTCAGTTCCAGCACACTTTGGTGGTTATAATGAACAATAGATACTATTGTCTTTTTTATAGCAGAATTTGAATTTGTCTGATAGTTTGCATTATTGATTCTGTTATTTTCCTGTTTGTTTTGAAACGGTGTGTGTGTGGGGGGGGGGGGGGGGGGGGGTTGGTTTATATGATTTATGAGGACACAAATTTGTATAATGACATGTGTATTACACTGGTATTACAACTTATGGGTGGTTTATGAGGACACTTCAAAAGTCCTCATAAATCAAATGGCTTAAAAAACATAAAAAACAATGTTTTATTAAACATTTTAAAATGCAGCATGTCTCCTGTGATGGGTAGGTTTAGGGATAGGGGCAGTGTAGGGGGATAGAATATATAGTTTGTACAGTATAAAAACCATTACGCCTATGGAGAGTCCTCATAATGCTGTTGCACGTGTGTGGTGCGTGTGGCGTGTGTGCGGCGTGTGTGTGTTGTGTGTGTGTGTGTGTGTGTGTGTGTGTGTGTGTGTGTGTGTGTGTGTGTGTGTGTGGTGTGTGTGTGTGTGTGTGTGGTGTGTGTGGTGTGTGTGTGTGTGCTGTGTTGTGTGTGCGTGTGTGTGTGGTGTGGTGCGTGTGCGTGTGCGTGTGTCGTGGTGTGCTGTGTGGTGTGTGTGTGGTGTGTGTGTGGTGTGTGCGTGTGTGCGTGTGTGTTGTGTGTGTGTGTGCGTGCGTGCGTGTTGTGTGTGTGTGTGTGTGTGTGTGTGTGTGTGTGTGTGTGTGTGTGTGTGTGTGTGCGCAGCATCATGTCCAGCCGGGCTGGGAAGAAGAAGCTCAGCAGGTCGTCGCGCTCCGCCAGGGCTGGAGTGATCTTCCCCGTCGGCCGGATGCTGCGCTACATCAAGAAAGGGCTTCCCAAATACAGGATTGGTGTCGGAGCTCCAGTTTACATGGCTGCGGTACTGGAATACCTGACCGGTAGGACGAGTCTCTTATTCGCATCAGTGTTTCATGTCCTTCTTCCTGTCAATGCACTTCATAAGAAGTCCTAAAGTGAGACCCAATGGACAGTGTTCTCTGTAGGGTTAGGTTTATTTGTGATTTCCATCATCAGAAACTACAGAGAACACACTGTATGCTCCACTATCCCAGCGAACAGGGAACGTTCTGGAAAGGTTCTCTCAAAGTTATAAACAAACGTTCTTCCAGTAACGTTAACAGAACGTTTGTTCCAAGCTATCTGGTCTTTAATAATTTCCGCAAAACTTTAGCACAAAAGCATTATTTATACATCGTTCATTAAACGTTTTTTAAATGATTCAGAAGAACGTTCAGAGAACATTTAATAGTAGTAACTTTCCCATAATGTCTGAAGAATGATACAATGGAATGTTCTCTTAACGTTTCAGAAATATTCAGAAATAATGTTTTCACAACTTAAAGGCATAGTTCACTTTGAAATTAATTTTTGATATGTTTTAGCTTATCTTAAGGGCATCCAAGATGTAGGTGTCTTTGTTTCCACAGTATTTTCAATTTTGATATTTTTAGGTCAAACCGTTCAAACCGTGCATTTGTCAGTGAGAGCATATGATGTAATTTAGATATTTTTAAGATGGAAAAATGCGGTTTTACAGATACTAGGCATGTAACTTTAAAATGAAAGAATGGTATCAAAGAGCACACCCAGGTTCCTAACTGACGACGAAGACTTAACAGAGCAGCCATCAAGTGTTAGACAGTATTCTAGGTTATTACGTGAGGAAGTTTTTTGTCCAATAATTAGAATCTCTGTTTTTTCAGAATTAAGTAGAAGGAAATTACTTTTTATATCAGCTATGCATTCTGTTAGTTTTGTCAATTGGTAAGTTTCGTCAAGGCATGAACAAATATAGAGCTAAGTATCGTCAGCATAACAGTGAAAGCTAATTCCATATTTCCTAATGATATCTCCTAACGGTAGCATGTACAGAGTGAACAGCAGCGGTCCAAGTACTGAGCCTTGTGGTACGCCATACTGAACTTGTGATCGATAAGACATCTCTTTGTAGAGAACACAAAGTAGCTGCCCTACTTTACGCAAGTAAATATTATTTCAAACACGGGCTTGTACAGAACGTTTTGGGTCTCGTGGATCAAAGTGCATTGTGGGAAATACAATGCCAGAGTATTTCCCACAGCAAAGCTTTTCTGCGTCATTTTTTCAGCTGAAATCCTAGAGCTGGCGGGAAATGCTGCCAGAGACAACAAGAAGGGCCGTGTGACGCCCAGACACATCTTACTGGCCATCGCCAACGACGAGGAGCTTCATCAGGTAGATTACATCACAGACCTCATCTATTCTAGACGGCTTCTTTTGGTCGCCAGTGGCACTTTGAATGGTCAGATCAGACAACAACAAACATGCAAAAACACAAGCCTGTTTCACACTCCATGGTAAAACATATGCTGTAATATAATGTGAGAAAACAATAACTCATTTATTTAATTATTGTTGACCCCTGGATGTGTTGTGGATGTGCCTGTGCAGCTGCTGAAGGGTGTGACTGTCGCTGCGGCGGAGTCTTACCCAACATCCACCCAGAGCTGCTCTCCAAGAAGAGGAGCTCCAGAGGAAAGCTGGAGGCCGTCATCACTCCGCCGCCACCCAAAAACAAGACCAAGACTGACAAAAAAGCAGTTGTTAAGAAACTGGCCACCAAAACGTCCACACGAGTAAAGGTACTTATTGAACACTGGCCAATCCTTTTATTCCAGCCACTAACTAGTTTAAGCAGGCGAAATCAGCACTGTCCTTCATTTCCATGCAAGCGTGCCACCTTTATTTGTAAACTAGCCTCGATACAGATCCAGTTTGCCTGGTTACTGAACGTGTGTAAAGGGAATGTTTGTGTGCACTTTCTAGTGATCAAGCCGATGATGATCAAATTATGAGCATTATAACCTGATGTGCACTTTCATCATTAACTTGTGTTCTGGGTGTGAAAGCTGTTTTTAATATCCTTACGTAATCACGTTGAAAGGTCACCCGTGTGTGTTCCGGTTCAAAAAGGAAAAGTAGAGCAAAAAAATAGTTAAATGGTGTTTGACTTAGAGAAAAGAAGTTTTTCCCTGAGTTTTCCGCGTACAGACAAAACCATTGTCAAAAACGATCCCCATACACACGTATTTGTGAAAACGACTCAAAACCCTGTATTCTGCTGCCAGGCCATTAGATGACGATGAAACGCTATGAACATGTAATACGCATGTGTTTGCACGTTCGCTTTGTAAACACTGGGTCAGGACTTCCAACCAAGTCACGCGGGACCTTTCCAAGACGAGCATTTGTGCTTAAAAAGTATATACATTTTTATTTGTTTTAGAAAATGGCCGATTGTAAATTATCAGGAAATTGTAATTCTGCAGTGAACTGATCATTTAAGGCAGTAGTGTATGATGTTGTAAATTTAGCAACACAAGTTTGCTGTTGTTGTGACAGAGACAGGCTGCTGATGCGGACGGCGGACCGGCTGATGGACTCACTGTCCTCTCTTCCAAAAGTTTATTCCTCGGACAGAAGGTACAACAGCCTTTATTAAACTCTTCTTTTACTGTAGTACAGTGGTGTCCAAACTCAGCTTTCAGCTTCATCTTCTAGTTTGCCTAATAAGCCTTGATCAGCTGGTGCAGGTGTGTTTAACTGTGGTTTAACTGACTGACTGCTATAGTAACTGTTCAGATGCTCTTTTCCTCTAAATTATTCGTTTTCTCCTGTTGTTCTGCTGAGACTAGCTGCTAAAATCCAAATCCATCTGGCTGATTTCTGAAACATCTCTAGCTTTTAGGGGTGCAATGATTCACTTGTTTCCTCGCATACATCGATTTGAAATGTGAATTGAAATTAGTCATTTGTTTTGACGTACGCATTAAATATTCAATTTAAAATGCATTCATATGAAATGCATTCATAAAAACACAGAATCAAAACATTAATTGATTAAATAAAATTTCATTCTGAATCTTGAATTGATTCACACCCTATGAGCTACAGATTTATTTGCATTAATGCATGAATACTGCAGAAAGTTGAAACGCTGCTTTTACACACACTGAATGAGTTGATTCCTGCCTTGTACGTGCAGTTTTACTCCAGAGCTGCTCAGGCCTCGCTAGACGTTAATAATCCTCATACTGTTACAGGATCTTATTTTATTAAGTTCCCTTCTTTTTGCATTATCACAATGAAGTGAATTGTACATGTTAATGAGTATATGTTGCTGTTGTTGCCCTGTTGTCAGACCCTGTTTAGGGAAGTGGACTATTTGCCTTTATTTTTATAGGACAGTTTTTGTAAAAAAAAATATTTTATAAACCCGGGAGATACCCACAATACCCGGGGGATACCCACAATTCCCGGGAGATACCCACAATACCCGGGAGATACCCACAATACCCGGGGGATACACACAATACCCGGGGGAATGCCCACAATACCCGGTGGAATACCAACAATACCCGGGGGATGCCCACAATACCCGGGAGATACCCACAATACCCGGGGGATACCCACAATACCCGGGGGATGCCCACAATACCCGGGGGAATGCCCACAATACCCGGTGGAATGCCCACAATACCCGGGAGATACCAACAATACCCGGGGGATGCCCACAATACCCGGGGGAATGCCCACAATACCCGGAAGATACCCACAATACCCGGGGGATGCCCACAATACCCGGGGGATACCCACAATATCCGGGGGATGCCCACAATACCTGGGGGATACCCACAATACCCGGGGGATGCCCACAATACCCGGGGGAATGCCCACAATACCCGGTGGAATGCCCACAGTACCCGGGAGATACCCACAGTACCCGGGAGATACCCACAATACCCGGGTGATGCCCACAATACCCGGGGGATACCCACAATACCCGGGGGATAGCCACAATACCTGGGGGATGCCCACAGTACCCGGGAGATGCCCACAGTACCCGGGAGATGCCCACAGTACCCGGGAGATGACCACAGTACCCGGGAGATGACCACAGTACCCGGGAGATACCAACAATACCCGGGTGATGCCCACAATACCCGGGGGATACCCACAATACCCGGGGGATAGCCACAATACCTGGGGGATGCCCACAGTACCCGGGAGATGCCCACAGTACCCGGGAGATGCCCACAGTACCCGGGAGATGCCCACAGTACCCGGGAGATACCCACAGTACCCGGGAGATACCCACAATACCCGGGAGATACCCACAATACCCGGGAGAGCTGCTGGCTGGAAGCGGGAGTGCTGGAATCTGTGCTCCAGATCCTGGTCACCTCGCTCACACTGCGGCTGGAAGAAGGCACACTCACTGAAGCACTGATCTGACATCAGGACTCCTGCCAGAAATGCCTTCAGCAGTTTCCAGGTGTCGATGGAAGTGCTTTAAACTGGTTTCTAAATTTCGCCGTTTCGAGTTCTCATCTGCGTTGACTCAGCCTGTTTTTGGCTGTGGCGTTCCCCAGGGCTCTATATTGGCTCCTGTACTGTTTTCCTTGTGTTTGCATCTTTTACAGTAGGTAGTGTACTTTAGAAGCATTGGATATCCTTTCATTGTTATGCTGATGATACCCAGATTTATGTACTATTGAAAAGAAATCAGGGAAATGCTGTCACATCTCCGTTGGCCAGTCTAGAGGATCTAAAAGTGTGGATGTTTTTACTTTTTTTTTTAAGCTTAATTGAAACTAAAACTGAGTTTGTTTTTTGAGTTTATTGTTTCAACTGAGGTTTTTATTGAATATCCAGTCTGGCAAGGAGCTTGAGAAGGTTATTCATGTAGTTATTTCCAATTGAGTAGATTACTCTAATCCTCTGTATATATGTATGAACCATTCTTCAATGGTAAGCTTGCAGTTGGTTCAGGTACAGGTAAACGACAACACATGACGCAGACTTTACTCTCTCTTCATTGGCTCAGGACAGGATTGAAGTTTAACTTTTTGTTTTTAAATCTCTAGATGGCTTGTTCCCAGATCTAAACTAAAGACTCAACGCGATAGTGCTGTTGCAGCCCTGAAACTGTAGAACAGGTTTCCTATTTATATTAGCATCACACCAACAACTATTGAAGCTAAAATCATACTTCATTTTTAAGGCATTAAACCAAACTTGGAGGTTTTGATTTGTATTGTGTATTCGTCATGTCTTGTGATTTATAAACTGTACAGTGTGTATAACTGTACAACCGATGACGAGATGAAAAGAACTAGTTGAATCTCGTCTTTCTGAGGCGATGTGGTCAAGGCTTGATTCACCGGCACTCTTGATGTGCTCCTGTGTGCGTTTGTGAAGCGTGTCAAAGCTTTCTTAGATTAGTGTCAAAGCTTTCTATTTACAGAAGCATTGAGAATTGTAGCCAATCACAGACAAGCCTGTTGAGGTTCGGTAGTGACTATTATATTTACAAATATACACTAGTTTAATTCCACAAATGTTAAATGTTATGTTTTTGTATGTTTCTAAGAAAGATATCACTCAAATGAAAGTATTTAGAGATGTTTTGGTAACTTTAATGTTGGCAGATTTGTAAACCTCTGAACTAACAGGAAAAAAGCCTATGTGATATTTAGTTTTTCCTCTTATAGTTCAGCAAAACACATTCAAGTCCCGTCAGCTTTATTTCTACAGTGCCTTATAGAGTACAGATTATTTCAAAGCAGCTTTACAGTGATAAACAGGAAAATAACAGAATCGATGCAAACTTCATCAAATACAGTTCAGTTCAATAAAAGTGTAAAGTTCATCAATTTTGAAACAAAATTCAATTCAGCTTTACAGCAGCTCTACAGAAGATAATAGAGTTAATATTCAGATCAATTCAGTGTCAATATTGCAAAATTATGCAACAAAGTTGAATCAGCTCAAAGCAGCTCTGGAGAAAACAGTGATGTCATCATGCTTCAGGTTTCTTCTTCCTTGTAGTGATGCCAATTTCAAAACACTGCTTCATGAAGCTTCGAAGCCTTTACGAATCTTGTTCTAAATCAATGTTTCGGAGCGTGTATCGAACTGCCGGAGTCATGTGATTTCAGTGAACGAGGCTTCATTACATCATAACTGTTTCGAAACACTTCGAAATTTCAATGGTTCACCGGTGCAATGAACAGCAATCGTGATTCATGAGCAACAATGAACAAGTGTCTGTGGGTTTACCTGATCTCTGATCAGTTTTATATATTTGTAAACGTTTTAATTAGACATTAGTATAATTAAAATAAGGTAGTTAATAGTCTTATTTGTCTGTTTAGCTGAGCCATTCATAGGACAAACAAAACAAACCCTAACAATTGATAAAAGAACACGTTTATACAATCTTATTAGATAATTGCATTTGAAAGATTTTACTTTCAGTAAAAAATTTGCAATAGGTTTTTTAAAGGTGTTTTCATGCATGTTTGACCCAGGTTTTTGTTGCATTTACACAACTTTACTTTTATGAGTGTTTGCAGAGCGGGTAAGAGAGGCGGGGGCTTAGCTGCTCTTTTTAAAGATGTCTATCAATGTAAGCAAATATCACTTGGGAATTACCCATCTTTTGAATATCTGGGTATTGTGGTAAAAGGTGCTCCACGTATTTTACTTATCATTGTTTACAGGCCTCCAAAATACTCTCCAGCCTTTGCTGAGGACTTTACAGAACTGTTATCAACAATTTCCTCAGAGTTTGACTGTTTTGCCATTGCTGGAGATTTTAACATTCACATAGATAATGCAGAAACCAATATGGCAAAAGAAATCAAAACTGTTTTAAAAACGTTTGATCTGACACAGCATGTAAATGGACCCACACATAATCGTGGACACACTCTAGATCTACTTATCAGTAAGGGTCTAAACATCTCATCAATTGTTATTAAGGACGTAGCACTGTCTGATCATTTCTGTATTTTCTTTGATATATTGATCTCTCCTGCCATTGAAGCTAGATCTGTGTCTGTCAAGAAGAGATGCTTAAATGAGAACATTAGTGTGCTATTTATGAAGGCTATATCTTTAAAACCAAGCATATCTGCTGACTCTGTTGATTTTCTCCTTGAATCTTTTAACTCAAAAATTAAAAGTGTAATTGATCATATTGCTCCTGTGAAAGTCAGGAAGAATAGTGGTAGACAAAAAGCACCTTGGAGAAACTCGACAGCAGTGCAAAATATGAAAAGACAATGCAGAAGAGCAGAGCGCATGTGGCAGAAGACGAAACTTGTAGTCCATTATAACATCTACAAAGACAGCATCCATGCTTTTAATATGGAACTAGGCAAAGCTAGACAGACTTTCTTCTCAAATATTATAAACAGCAACTTAAACAACACACGCACTCTTTTTGCTACTGTAGAGAGACTGACAAACCCCCCAAGCCAGATTCCCAGTGAAATGCTCTCAGACAGCAAGTGCAGTGAGTTTGCTTCTTTCTTCTCTGAGAAAATCAATAACATCAGAAAGGTGATTAGCTCATCCTTGAATTGCGCTGGGGTCAAACAGATCAGACCACTACCTGAGAAAGTAGTTACTATGTCTGTTTTCGAAGAAATTGATGGCAAAATTTTGGAAGAAACCGTACAGCACCTTAAAACATCAACCTGCGCCCTTGACGCACTTCCCACATCTTTTTTCAAAAGTGTGTTAAACAGCTTAGAAGCAGATCTCCTAGAAGTGGTAAATGCCTCACTTCTCTCTGGGAGTTTTCCAAACTCCCTAAAAACTGCAGTTGTCAAGCCCCTCCTGAAAAAGAGCAATCTAGATAAGACCATATTAAGCAATTATAGACCGATCTCAAATCTTCCCTTCATAGGCAAGATCATTGAAAAAGTTATCTTCAATCAGCTGAACAAATTCTTAAGCTTGAATGGATACTTTGACAATTTTCAATCTGGTTTCCGATCGCATCACAGCACAGAGACAGCTCTCATAAAGATAATAAACAATATTCGCTTAAATACTGATACAGGCAAATTATCAGTGCCTCAGTGCTGCATTTGACACTGTCGATCACAACATACTTATTGACAGGCTTGAAAACTGGGTGGGGCTTTCTGGGATAGTCCTAAAATGGTTCAGGTCATACTTAGAAGGGAGAGGTTATTATGTGAGTATAGGAGACCATAAGTCTGAGTGGACATCCATGATATGCGGAGTCCCCCAGGGCTCAATTCTTGCGCCACTCCTATTCAACCTGTATATGCTCCCAATGAGCCAAATAATGAGAAAGAACCGAATCTCTTACCACAGCTATGCAGACGACACACAGCTCTACTTAGCCCTATCTCCTAACGATTACAGCCCCATTGACTCCCTGTGCCAATGCATTGATGAAGTAAATGGTTGGATGTGCCAAAACTTTCTTCAGTTAAACAAAGACAAAACTGAAGTCATTGCGTTTGGAAACAAAGATGAAGTTCTCAAGGTGAATGCATACCTTCACTCTAAGGGTCTAACAACTAAAAATCAAGTCAGGAATCTTGGTGTGTCTCTAGAGTCAGACCTTAGTTTCAGTAGTCATGTCAAAGCAATAACTAAATCAGCATACTATCATCTGAAAAATATTGCAAGAATAAGATGCTTTGTTTCCAGTCAAGACTTAGAGAAACTTGTGCATGCTTTCATCACCAGCAGGGTGGATTACTGTAATGGACTCCTCACTGGCCTTCCTAAAAAGACCATAAGACAGTTGCAGCTCATACAGAACGCTGCAGCCAGGATTCTGAGCAGAACCAGAAAATATGAACATATCACACCAGTCCTCAGGTCTTTACACTGGCTCCCAGTTACATTTAGGATTGATTTTAAAGTATTATTACTGGTATATAAATCATTCAATGGGCTAGGACCTCAATATATTGCAGATATGCTCACTGAATATAAACCCAACAGATCACTCAGATCATTAGGATCACATCAGTTAGAAATACCAAGGGTTCACTCTAAGCAAGGAGAGTCTGCTTTTAGCTACTATGCCAGCCGCAGCTGGAACCAGCTTCAAGAAGAGATCAGATGTGCTCCTACAGTAGTCACATTCAAATCCAGACTCAAAACACATCTGTTTAGCTATGCTTTTACTGAATGAGCACTGTGCCACTGTTCGTCCGACTGTTTTTACTGTACTTTATTTTATTTTTTATTCTAAACTGTTTTAATTTTTCTTATTTGTTTTGATTATTTTATTTTTCTCCTATGTAAAGCACTTTGAATTACCATTGTGTATGAAATGTGCTATATAAATAAACTTGCCTTGCCTTGCCTTGCCTTGCCTTGCCTTGCCTTGCCTTGCCTTGCCTTGCCTTGTTCTGACCACTAGGGGTCACTGTGGAGACGGGTATTGGGTTGTTTCGAAGCCTCGGCACAATGTCACGTTTGATTCAAATGTTTCAGTGTTTCACGAAGCCTCGATCTGCCCACCACTACTTTCCTTCGAGCTGCGTAGAGGTTGTGTTTTTCTGAGCTCAGTTTGTAGAGTACGGCCAGCTGTTGTTAACTCTTCTGCTTTACTCTTCAACCCTGCTGCATGATCTCTACAGCTCGATCTCTATCACTAACCTGGCTGCCCTCACCCGACCTCTGACCTCTGACCTCACAGAAGACTTATATGAGCTGATAGTCAAGCTGCCATGGAGGCTCGTGTTCTTTCAAACGCTGTAGATCGAGCCACATGTCAGATGTTTCAGGATTCTCTGTGTGTGTGTGTGTGTGTGTGCGTGTGTGTGTGGTCCTAGTCTCTATCCAGCTTCTCAATAGATGGCAGTGTCTCCCTTTCTACTTTTCTCTTCTTTATTCCAGCAGTTTTTGTCTCCTCATCATGGTTTCACTACATTATCCACTGCATTTGTCTCTCACTATATTTGTTTGCCTGTTGTTTTTAGCTGCAAGTTGTGCAAGCTGATATTGCCACCATCGAAAGTGAAGCCGTTGTTCACCCGACCAACTCCACCTTCTACATGGGTGGTGAAGTAGGTAAAGGAGGCTTGTGTCCCGTAGCAGATCCACAGTCAAAACCACAGCTCTGACACTGACCACACACAAATACTAAAGCTCTTTAATAACAATATTTACTGATATATATATATATATGGATCTGGCCTGATTTAATGGATGTAGTGCTGGAGTTTCACGGCTGTGGTTGAGTACATCTGGGTAATGCTTTACTTTCTATTTTAATATTGTGAGTTCTGTCATCTTGCTTTTTGTGTCTAAACTTTGAATTCTCTTTTTTCATATACTTGTTTTCCCATGTCTTCACTGATTCCTTTGCCCAAAAAACTCTATCCAGTTTTATATGTAACCCAACTTTTTAATATTAATAATCATGTTTTATTGAAATGTTGTTTCTGAATGTTTTCTGAACATTTGTAAAAAAAAAAAAAAAAAAAAAAAAAATTTTTAGTCAAACCAAAATGTTCCAGAGAAAAATAATGTGGTTACACTTTATTTCGATAGTCACTTTAGACATTCTACTAACTATAAGTAACTTTTCAACTACATGTCAACTAACTGTCATTAGAGTATTAGTAGGCTGTAGTAGACTGTCAGTAGACTGGTAGGTTATGGTTAGGTGTTAGGGTTCGGGTTAGGAGAACAAGTTGACTTGTAGTTGCTATGTTACTTATAGTCAGTAGAATATCTGTTGGGGGACCAACAAAATAAAGTATTAGCAGATATTAAGCAGACAGTCTACTTATACTCTAATGACAGTTAGTTGACATGTAGCTGCAAAGTTACTTATAGTTAGTTGAATGTCTAATGTGGACTATCGAAATAAAGTGTTACCAATAATGTTTTTGTGCTGATGTTTTGAGAACATTATTAGACACCAGATCGCTCTGAACAAATGTTCTATTACCGTTACTGGAAGAACGTTTGTTCATAACCCTGAGAGAACGTTTGCTGGGTAAGGGGTCAGAAGAAGAAGCATGTTCACGATTCATTTACTCACCCGCATCTCGTTCCAAACCCATATTATGTTATTCTGATGAGAAGAGATTGGAATCTGATGAGGAATAGAGATAGAGATTCTGATAGAGATTCAGAGATTAGACATAGACATAGAGATAGAGATTCAGAATAGAGATTCTGATGAGGAATAGAGAAGAGTAGACTTATTTTCCTGAAACACTCGCAGAAACTCAAATAAAGCTCCTCGAGGCACGTCACAGCAGGTCTGTCAGATATCATTGGTTGAATATTTTTAATTGAACATAAGCGTGAATGAGATTTAGAGCTACAGAAGGGAAGATTCTCAGAGAATAATGACGTAAATGTTGGTCTGTGTCACATAAAGCATCACCGTCTTCAGAAGACTCGCAGAATACACAGTCGAGTGGACAACTTTTGGTTGGAGCGTCACGGTGTCGGTCCACATTCATATTTGTGTATGAAAAACATCTGTGTGCCACATAAATCAAGCATTCAGGTTTGGAGTGACGTGAGGGTGAGTAAATGAAGACAGAATGGGTATTTTTGAGTTGAACTCTTCATGTGTCTACAGCTGGCGTCACTCGAACCAAAACAACTCGTTACTGCAATGACTGATGGGACATTTGTATAGTAATTACTTGGGCACGTCTATTAGTTTTGCTAGGAGATGTTGTGGCTGAAATCTCGCCCTGTTTTGTCACACTGGAAGAGGTTTTAACAGACCAACGACAGATCAATATCAATGTAAAGAAGGGTCGATATAAGTGTTCGCTCAACGCCACCTCTCTGTTCGGGTTACTCAAGTCACATTTATTTATTACAATACAGAGTGTTTCAAAGCAGCTTTACAGAGATAACAGGAAAATAATGCAACAAAGTTTGTTTCTAGAAGAAAATAGCATCACAGTCCAGCTTAAGTTCAGTGATGTTTCATTTTTGTTGTAAAAAGTTATTAATTTAGTTCATTTTTTATTTATATATATATATATATATATATATATATATATATATATATATATATATATATATATATATACATATATATATATAGCCTCTCTAGAGTAAATGTCATCGTCCAGCTCAGTCCAGTTTCATATAATGGTGTCAATGCAGGGATCAATAATATTGTTGAATATTTATAATGTCTTCAACATTAGGGTTAGGACCTGAATGTGTCTTGTGTGAAGCAGCTATAACGAGTGCCGTCAAAGACTCACGCCGTCGCTTTAAACGAGTGCCGGTTAGAGACTCACGCCGTCGCTTTAAACGAGTGCCGGTTAGAGACTCACGCCGTCGCTTTAAACGAGTGCCGGTCAGAGACTCACGCCGTCGCTTTAAACGAGTGCCGCTCAGAGACTCACGCCGTCGCTTTAAACGAGTGCCGGTCAGAGACTCACGCAGTCGCTTTAAACGAGTGCCGGTCAGAGACTCACGCCGTCGCTTTAAACGAGTGCCGCTCAGAGACTCCTGCTGTCGCTTTAAACGAGTGCCGCTCAGAGACTCACGCCGTCGCTTTAAACGAGTGCCGCTCAGACACACACGCCGGCGCTTTAAACAAGTGCCGGTCAGAGACTCACGCCGTCGCTTTAAACGAGTGCCGGTCAGAGACTCACGCCATCGCTTTAAACGAGTGCCGGTCAGAGACTCACGCCGTCGCTTTAAATGAGTGCCGGTCAGAGACTCACGCCGTCGCTTTAAACGAGTGCCGGTCAGAGACTCACGCCGTCGCTTTAAACGAGTGCCGGTCAGAGACTCACGCCGTCGCTTTAAACGAGTGCTAGTCAGAGACTCACGCCGTCGCTTTAAACGAGTGCCGGTCAGAGACTCACGCCGTCGCTTTAAATGAGTGCCGGTCAGACACTCACGCCGTCGCTTTAAACGAGTGCCGCTCAGAGACTCACGCCGTCGCTTTAAACGAGTGCCGGTCAGAGACTCACGCCGTCGCTTTAAACGAGTGCCGGTCAGAGACTCACGCCGTCGCTTTAAACGAGTGCCGGTCAGAGACTCACGCCCTCGCTTTAAACGAGTACCGGTCAGAGACTCACGCCATCGCTTTAAACGAGTGCCGGTCAGTGACTCATGCCGCCGCTTTAAACGAGTGCCGGTCAGAGACTCACGCCCTCGCTTTAAACGAGTGCCGGTCAGAGACTCACGCCGTCGCTTTAAACGAGTGCCGGTCAGTGACTCACAGTGGCGTGTCTCTCGCAGGGAATGCTCTGGAGAAGATCGGGGGAAAGGAGTTTGGAGAAGCGGTTCTGGAACTGCGCAAGAAGAACGGCCCTCTGGAGGTGGCAGGAGGTACTGCGGTTTACACTGAACTCCTGCTGAACAACACATTCAGAGAAAACAAGCTAACAAACAGGCTCACATGTAGAAGATATTCCCAAAACAAAATAAATAGATCATTGAATAAATTACAAAGTCATCCATAAAACCCACAGATAATCCAGAACTCACCATGAACTTTCTGAAGTTATAAACACATTCATGCTCAGTTTCCACCATCTGAAATCATCTGGAAGGAAGGATACGTTTGATGAATTTGTGGTTGAGTAAATCTGAGTTGTGAGCTACGTTTGGATGAATTCCCTCTTTTATTCAGAGCAAACGCTGTAGCAGTGTATGACTGATCTGTGAATCCTGGCTCTCCTCAGCGGCCGTGACCTCGGGATTCAGTCTTCCTGCGAAGTTTGTCATCCACTGTAACAGTCCCGGCTGGGGCTCGGATAAGTGTGAGGAGATGCTGGATAAGACTGTGAAGAACTGCCTGGCTCTTGCTGATGAGAAGAAGCTCAAATCTGTGGCCTTCCCTTCCATCGGCAGCGGCAGGTACAGCTCAGCCCTGAACACTACATAAACACTGAACACTACATACACTACATAAACACTGAACACTACATACACTACATAAACACTGAACACTACATACACTACACAAACACTGAACACTACATACACTACACAAACACTGAACACTACATACACTACATACACACTGAACACTACATAAACACTGAACACTACATACACTACATACACACTGAATACTACATAAACACTGAACACTACATACACTACATAAACACTGAACACTACATAAACACTGAACACTACATACACTACATATACACTGAACACTACATACACTACATACACACTGAACACTACATAAACACTGAACACTACATACACTACATATACACTGAACACTACATACACACTGAACACTACATAAACACTGAACACTACATACACACTGAACACTACATAAACACTGAACACTACATACACTACATATACACTGAACACTACATACACACTGAACACTACATAAACACTGAACACTACATACACACTGAACACTACATAAACACTGAACACTACATACACTACATAAACACTGAACACTACATAAACACTGAACACTACATAAACACTGAACACTACATACACTACATACACACTGAACACTACATAAACACTGAACACTACATACACTACATAAACACTGAACACTACATACACTACATAAACACTGAACACTACATACACTACATACACACTGAACACTACATACACTACATAAACACTGAACACTACATACACTACATAAACACTGAACACTTCATACACTACACAAACACTGAAAATTACATACACTACATAAACACTGAACACTACATAAACACTGAACACTACATACACTACATAAACACTGAACACTACATACACTACATAAACACTGAACACTACATAAACACTGAACACTACATACACTACATAAACACTGAACACTACATAAACACTGAACTAGGGGTGTCCCCGACTAAGGATTTTCATAGTCGAATCAGAATCGTCAAGTCCTCCCTATAGTCGACTAATAGTCGAATCGTGTGTGGGGTTGGGGAGGGGGCGGGGCTTTAACATTGGTGTACAGAACATCACACAAAGATATAGAATAAACTGTATAAAAACATTTCGGATCAATAAAACTAAGAAATAAACGCAGAAAGGCCACACTGCAGTCAGGATTTGCATTTCACATGCAAATCAAATTAAATTGGCTAAATTGCCTGTGCGAGCAGGCTCTAAGTACAGCGCAACATCGATGCACCGAAAAAGAATCAATTAATTTGCAGAATTAAATTAGAACAGAATATACCTTTCTAATAAATATACAAAACGAAATAAGTCAGAATTCACAAGATGCAGAACAAATGTGTGCAAAGTGCCTAAAGTGCAGGGGAACATATATTCAAAACACTATAATACATATTAATTAATATATACACTACATAAACACTGAACACTACATACACTATATCACACTGAACACTACATAAACACTGAACGCTACATAAACACTGAACACTACATACACTACACAAACACTGAAAATTACATACACTACATAAACACTGAACACTACATAAACACTGAACACTACATAAACACTGAACACTACATACACTGAACACTACATAAACACTGAACACTTCATACACTACACAAACACTGAAAATTACATACACTACATAAACACTGAACACTACATAAACACTGAACACTACATAAACACTGAACACTACATACACTGAACACTACTACACTACATAAACACTGAACACTACATACACTACATAAACACTGAACACTACATACACTACACTACATAAACACTGAACGCTACATAAACACTGAACACTACATACACTACACAAACACTGAAAATTACATACACTACATAAACACTGAACACTACATACACTACACAAACACTGAAATACATACACTACATAAACACTGAACACTACATACACTACATAAACACTGAACACTACATAAACACTGAACACTACATAAACACTGAACACTACATACACTGAACACTACATACACTTACATAAACACTGAACACTTATACACTACACAAACACTGAACACTACATACACTTCATAAACACTGAACACTACATAAACACTAACACTACTAATATAACACTACATAATAAACACTGAACACTACATACACTAACATGAAACAACTGACACTACATACATACACAAACACTGAACACTACATACACTACATACACACTGAACACTACATACACTACATAAACACTGACACACTAACATACACTACATAAACACTGAACACTAATATACACTACATAAACACTGAACACTACATAAACACTGAACACTACATAAACACTGAACACTACATACATACATAAACACTGAATACACTACATAAACACTGAACACTACTACATACACTACATACCACACTGAACACTACATAACACACTGAACACTACATACACTACATAAACACTGAACACTACATAAACACTGAACAACTACATACACTACATATACACTGAACATACATACAACACTGAACACTACATACCATACATAAACACTGAACACTACATAAACACTGAACACTACATACACTACATAAACACTGAACTAACTATACATAACAAACACCTAATACACTACATAAACACTGAACACTACATAAACACTGAACACTACATAAACACTGAACACTACATAAACACTGAACACAATACATAAACACTGAACATACATAACACTGAACACTACATAAACACTGAACAACTACATACACTACATAAACACTGAACACTACATAAACACTGAACACTACTACACTACACTTACATATACACTGAACACTACATACACACTGAACACTACATACACTACATAAACACTGAACACTACATAAACACTGAACACTACATACACTACATAAACACTGAACACTACATACACTACACATAAACACTGAACACTACATAAAACATGAACACTACATAAACACTGAACACTACATAAACACTGACACTACATAAACACTGAACACTACATAAACACTGAACACTACATACACACTGAACACTACATAAACACTGAACACTACATACACTACTAAACACTGAACACTACATACATACTAACACTGAACTACATACACTACATACACACTGAACACTACATACACTACATAAACACTGAACACTACATACACTACATAACTATACATAAACATGAACACTACATAAACACTGAACACTAACATAACACTGAAACTATAAACACTGAACACTAATACATAAAACACTGAACACTACATAAACACTGAACACTACATAATATAACATGACATACATAAACACTGAAACTACATACATACATAATAAACACTGAACACTACATACACTACATAATACACTGAACATACATACACTACATAACACTGAACACTAACATAAACACTAAAACACTAATAACTGAACACTACATAAACACTGAACACTACATAAACACTGAACACTACATAAACACTGAACACTACATACACTACATATAACACTGAACATACATAAACACTGAACACTACATACACTACATAAACACTGAAACACACTTACATAAACACTGAACACTACATAAACTACTAACATACAACATACACTGCACAAAACTAATAACTAATTACATGACATTACATTAACATGAACACTACATTACACTACAATAAACATGAACATACATAACACTGCACACATTACTTAAAAAACTGAACATACTAAACACTACATACATACATGAAACACTACATTAGACTGACACTGTAACATACATACATAACACTGAAACACATAAAATTGAACACACTACATAAACATGAACATACATAAAACTACTAACACATACATACACTACATAAACACTGAACACTACATACAACACTACAAAACACTGAACACATACATAAAACACTGAACACTACATACACTACATAAACACTGAACACTACATAAACACTGAACACTACATACACTACATAAACACTGAACACTACATACACTACATAAACACTGAACACTACATAAACACTGAACACTAAACACTACATAAACACTGAACACTAAATACACTACATAAACACTGAACACTACATAAACACTGAACACTACATAACACTAACATAAATACACTGCATAACACGACACTACATAAACACTGAACACTACATACACTACATAAACTAACACTACAAACACTGAACACTACATACACTACATAAACACTGAAACTACTACATACTACACTGAACATACATAAACACTGAACACTACATAAACACTGAACACTACATAAACACTGAACACTACATACACTAAATAAACACTGAACACTACATAAACACTGAACACTACATAAACACTGAACACTACATACACTACATAAACACTGAACACTACATAAACACTGAACACTACATACACTACATAAACACTGAACACTACATACATTACATAAACACTGAACACTACATAAATCTGCCCCAATGCTCAATTTCACATTTAATGCCCCGGTCACAATAGAGTTAATTTTTTAAGCTCTAAAAATTGTATTGACTGCTGTTTTAGTGCATTTCCGGCAAATATGGAGGGAATATTATCTAAATATTATCTAAAATATGCATTACAGACCATATTCCTTTCTCCCACCAATTTTTGTCAAATAAAGACTTATTCCTAAATACCACATACCTACAGTTCCACAAAGGGATGTTGTGAGGACTGAAATTATGCTTGTAGATCATTTTCCAATAAAGTAAAACCTGTTGATGAAACACTGATAACTTAACAGGGAGTTTTTTAAGGTCATAATCACATCTAAGGAGAAGATTTGGTGTGTGTGTGTAGAAAACGGGTTCCCGAAGCAGACGGCGGCTCAGCTCATCCTGAAGGCCATCTCCAGCTACTTCATCACCACCATGTCCTCCTCCATCAAGACCGTGTTCTTCGTGCTGTTCGACAGCGAGAGCATCGGCATCTATGTGCAGGAAATGGCCAAACTTGACGTCAACTGAAGGAGAAATTCTATAGAGAGATGATCAATATAGGTGGTGGTGATAAATATGTTTTGGTACTCTATCATACGGTTGTTGCATTCCAGAAAGTCTTTGATTTATTCTTAATTTTTAACAGAGGGTTTGTTGCATTGACATGCAGGATCATTTTGCCTGTTGTTGTATCCTCATGTGTATCACAAATGTTAATATGCATAAAGTGTATATGAAATAAATTTTTAAAAATGAACTATATAAAAACTGACTAATTGAATTACTCTAGTCAACATTTGAAGTGGATCCAAACCTTTCATCAAAGTTATACATGAATTTTGAACATTACCTGTTCTTGTCTTAGATAGCTTAAATGAAGACATGTTCACCTGCTATACACAATGTTTAGATCTGTTTGGGTATTTATGCAAATTAGCACATACGTAATTAGATTATGCACCATTTGTACATGTTAACAAACAATTTTAAAAAACGTGTAATACATTTTTCGTTTGTCTTGATGTAATTAATAAACTCAGAAATTTTCATGGTGATATCTAAAGGTTAAAAAATTTACCCTTTTCATGTGAGAAAAATAATGAATCGGTGAATGAAGAGGGTACATTTGGGTCTTTTTCTAAACTTTCCCCTAATGGGATTCTTCGGGGCTTTTTTTTACTTACTCATGACATATTGAGGATACAAAATCAGTTGAGTTTGCTTCGGTTGCAATTTGTTCAACCTTTTTTCATAAAATGACTGGACTTGTGTGTAATGTGCGTCTGCTGCCAGCAGAGGGAGTCCTCTATCCAGTGTTATACTCCTAGCATTGAACATTCATAAAGGACAGAGGAAGTGTATTTCATACCTGCTGTTATCCATGTGAACCCGTTACAGATGTCGAGCTATTCCAGAGCATTGTTCTGCTCTGCACGTTCTCATCTGTGGTGTTCAGCAGCGAGCTCTTATCCTGGGGTTATTGGCAGTCAGTGCTGGGTCAGTTTCCCAGCGGATCCGCAGACCTCCTCGAAGGGCACATCTGAGGACTAATCCTCAGGAAATACGGGCAGCTCGCTCCTCTGCTCCTCGCTGGGAAATCTCCGTAAACTCAAAGCATCTGTAGCACTGCTCTTTCCCAGAGGAGCTTTTATTCCCTGCATGTACAAAGTAAGCCCGGCGGGGGACGAGGGCTACGTGAAATTAAAACAAACAACTGCGGGATCAGGGAGGCAAAATCCCAGTCCTGAAAGATCATGCTAGTGCACATGAAAGAAGCGTAATATATCTGTCATGTTGAGTGGATGCACACCGTCTCGGTAGTGAATGTGATTGTTGATCACTCATACTCGTGAAGAATGCTGACCCGATATACTTAGAGCTGCTCAAATGTGACTTAGTGAGTAATCAAATACAAACAGGAGAATCCTCATGTGTTATCAATGCACTTCTTTCTATCTTTACGTGTATAATGTTGAAATCTCAGGCCGTACTCATGATGCCTTATCGATCTCGGTGAAAACTTTGGCCACTCAATGTGCATGTTTATAACTTATACCCATAAGTTTCCCAGTTGTTATAATAGAACAGAACCTGATAACCCAGCTGCTGCTGGTGACCCCGCTGGTTCCTGGGGTTGAATAATAATGGAGATCCCTATTAGGAGTGGTTGTGTTGAGCTGAAGCCCAGGAGACACACATCTCTCCTCACACCTTGGCTCTGGACTCTGCCGACTCTGAATGTGTCCCGCAGATTTGATCCTGTGGTTCTCTCTAAGCCGCTGGGAGCTTGGGCTTCTGGCTCCTGTGGGATCGTCATACACACACGGCCTCTATACACACACACTCTGATCCCGACCCTCCTCCAGTATATATGAGGCCATATAGGGCTGTGTTGGACTACTGTCCAAATTGCAATAATTGGACGCTTTTGCTTAATTTTCAGTCTTCAATCTGAGCTATTTTCTCTGAGTATACGCCTGAATCTAGAGGTAACACAGTTTGTCTTTTTTTCAACAGCAACTAATTCATCTTCTATTGTGCATGTGCTGGAAACCATGTGCATGCATAGAGAAGTTATCAAAAGAGTTTTGGTTTCATTGGTAGATATGAGCCTATATATATATATATATATATATATATTATATATATATATATATATATATATATATATATATATATATATATATATATTCTGCATATATAACTTTTGGGCCTGTATGTATAGCGTCCAAACATCACAAAACTTGGTACACATGTACACTGATACTATTAGATGATACACCACCAAATTACTTAATTTTCCATACTAGCGGCCACTCCCTTATGAAAGTACACCACTTTTATTGTAGTATAACCATGCTTTTTGGCATATTGACTGCTATTTCTATAAACAACAACAACAATACTATTTTTTTGAAGCAAAGTTAGTTTGTGGTTGCCATAGAATAACTACAAGAAGTTTTGTTTTTTTTAATCGTAGTAAAACCATGCTTAATTTTCGTAAGGGCTAGCAATTGTCTTCTCTTGCTCTTTTGTGTCGCATATCCGAGTGAAACGCTTCTGGAACAAGAACACATGTGGGCGGGGCTTGTGTATGTGGGGAATTGATTGGATGGTTGTGGTTTGCTATTGGCTGATCTCATGTGAGTGACAGGTTATAGCTCCGCCCACGTCATCAGAGAAGAGAAGCTGCAAGAGGAACTTATTCTGATTCAACATTAAAACAGTAATGATGTGCACCGATAAATCATTTACAATAAACACTGCAATATTCAACACAATCTCATGAAAGTGCGTATCTATACTACGTATGTTATTTCTCGTGCCATTTATACGCCAAAAATGTTATTTGCATGCATATGCTACGCACTTTAAATGCCTTGGTTAGGATTAGGGGTGCGTATTATACGCCATAAAGTGCGTATATACGCACGCAAAAACTATTTTTGGCGTATAAATGGCACGAGAAATTAAATTTGTTGTAAATATGCACTTTAATGTGAAAAAAAAAGAGGAATTGTCCATTTTGATTTCACAGGAGCTTGAAATATTCTTATATTTTCAGTTTTTCCTTTTCCCATGTCTTTGGACCACATTAATTGTCATGCTATGTTTTTGTTTTTTGTTGTAAGGCTTATTACTCTACAAACCTTTGTGTTGTACTGCAGAAGATCACATAAATCACACCATTAAACTAATATAATTTCACCCTCACTGAATGCAACTGTAACTGAATTTTGTATCGAAAGCAAGCCATTAAAAAACCGGTTCGAGATTACACACACTTCCGCCTCTCAGAGCGGTGGCGTGATGCTGGTTTTCACATCTGTGACGCTTCATTCGGACAGTATGCGAGGACCTTTACCCTGCCGCAGGATCTGGAGCAGTAAACGCTGTTCCTGGGCTTTTATTGGGCTGTGAGGGTCTGGAGGGGAGCTGGGTTAATCTGATGGCCAGAGCAAAAGGTCACATCCACTGATAAAGCCAGGCCGTCAGCTTTTCCTTGTTATCTGCAAATGGTTAAACTGCACGACTGACTGTGTTCAGAGCGAGGGGAAGCCATGCATCTTCACAAGTCTGAACACGCAGAATTACATTTGAGAACAAGATTTGCCATGGAAAACATCTCAGTGATTCTGCTCCTCAAAGCCAAGGGCATTTTAGACATGTGGACTATTTTTAGGATGAAAAGAAAGCCGGTGATTGAAAGCTAGACTCTGTGAAAGTAGATTCCATCACTCTTATGTGCTGTCATAATGAGATGAGCGCTGCTTCTCTTTGGTTTGAGCTTTGACACGTTGCCTTTGCCACACATGATGCCGCCCGTCTGCCGAGGGATTTGTGGGATCAGGATGACCTCGGCTAATCCGGAGAGTCCACGCCATTGTGTCCAATGTAATTGTGTGACTGTTGGTGTCCTTCATTAAGAGGCCCGACACCTCGAGATCAACCACACACACACTCATGGGACTAGACCCCCTTATCATTATCCCGTCAGTCCTGTCAAACATACAAGCGGACACACCCACACACACACATATATACACACAGCTAGACAAACAAAAGGGCTGTATGTACATTTGCCTGGGGACCTTTCAGGATTTGCTACGTCAAAAGCTCTGTCTCTAACAAGGAGCTCATCCATTAGTGTGACTCCACCCGTGTGGTGTGTGTGTGTGTGTGTGTGTGTGTGTGTGTGTGTGTGTGTGTGTGTGTGTGTGTGTGTGTGTGTGTGTGTGTGTGTGTGTGTGTGTGTGTGTGTGTGTGTGTGTGTGTGTGTGTGTGTGTGTGTGTGTGTGTGTGTGTGTGTGTAGACTCCTCTGAGCTCATGCGTTTCGCAGGAATGCTTTCTTCTGCTTCCTCCGGGCCGGAAACCATCATTGGCCACACCGCTGAAATAAAATAATGAAGATCAGTATGTGTGGAGAATGACGCAGAGTGACATCAGGGAGTAAAGATTGCTTATTACGCTGAGAATAAATTCAACATAACAAATGGCGCATGCGTTTATGCTGAACAGGTTTTCGGGGCTGGTGTTTAAATAAAAACACCTAAAGCAAGAGTCGTGGGATGTAAACAAAAGAACAACATATATATTGGTATGTCTCAGGAAATAGTAACATTCTCAACCCATATTTAGAACTGAAATTATTATTAGAACACTTAATTTAGTCACATAATTTGATGATTTAACTTGGTTTAATGTGCAAGGCAAAAGAGGAACACAACTTTTCTGTTGTTGTGAAAAGCTTGGAAGTTGAAAAGCTTCAAACCTGAATACCAGCATGTTGTTGATGAAAAACAACAGCCCACCAACACAACGCTGTCCTGGTTTCTGCTAGTATTTTGTAACTCAAGTTTACAGTCATGTTCTGTTCAATTGATGAGTTGGCTGGGTTTACAAAAAGTCTGTCTACGAATGATTGAGCTAAAGATGGCCGAGATGTCTGAGAGGCAGAGATAAGAGCTGAGTTGTGTGTCATCTGTATAGCAGAGGTATGAGAAGCCATATGCCTTAATGATAGTGTCCAGTGAGGCTGGGTAAATGGAGAACAGAAGAGGACCCAGCACTGAACCTTGAGGCACCCCAGTGTTTAGCCCTCATCTAACCCAAACTTGCCTATGAGGAACGACTGTAGCCACTGAACTCAGTCTGTAGGATTGACACTTGTCTTTCTGAAGGTCTAAGGTCTCCCAGCGGAGTGCCATCCTCACGGGAAACAGGAAAACCGCATGTCTAGCCCAGCTGACCTGGAGGACAAAACCATGCGAATTTTAACCAATTAATAACGGTAATCTCATTATATTCACAGGATGTGTTACTGCAAAGAAAAGAAAGACGAGTGAGATGTAAATGAGCAAATGTGTCCCCCGACTGTTGAAGAACACAGCCGTTTGAGAGGACCAGAGAGTGGCGGTTTTGTCTGTGTAAACTAGTGCACATGATGTACATGTCGAAATCAGCACAGTGGGCAGCCGCTGCACACTTGCAATCGATCAGATAAATAGGTTTCCAGTGCATATATGAAGTTTTAATATGTTGTAATATAATAACTACATTATATTTCTCTTTTAAAAATGCTTTGATTGTAGCTCTACTAGAACAGGTTTTCCTGCTTGAATGTTGATTATTTTCCTCATATTCTCCATTGTTGCGGCTCCTCTCTTCCCAGTCTGTCAGTAACGCTCTGTTTACTTCCTGTCTCTATGAAGCCCCTCCTCCTGAAAAGCACACTTTGCTCTGATTGGTTGGCTGGATCAGTGTGTTGTGATTGGTCGAGCGCTTCGAGTGTGTTTGGGAAATGTCCCGCCCCTTTCCATAACCGCCAGTTTAACACACTACTAACTAACTCAACCCAGGCCCCGCCCCTTTATTCTGCGCATTAATTATTATAATGAGGGTGTTCAAAACTCAAGACTACAATGGAGGCGTTTCAGTGAGTTCAGAAACACTGACACTGATATAGAGAAGAACTGGAGCTTCCTCATCATCAAACAGCAACACTACACAGTAAACACAGATGAACACTGCACACTAAACACAGATGAACACTGCACACTAAACACAGATGAACACTGCACACTAAACACAGATGAACACTGCACACTAAACACATGAACACTGCACACTAAACACAGATAAACACTGCACACTAAACACAGATGAACACTACACACTAAACACAGATAAACACTGCACACTAAACACAGATGAACACTGCACACTAAACACAGATAAACACTGCACACTAAACACAGATGAACACTGCACACTAAACACTGATGAACACTGCACACTAAACACAGATGAACACTGCACACTAAACACAGATGAACAGTGCACACTAAACACAGATGAACACTGCACACTAAACACAGATGAACACTACACACTAAACACAGATGAACACTGCACACTAAACACAGATGAACACTGCACACTAAACACAGATGAACACTGCACACTAAACACAGATGAACACTGCACACTAAACACAGATGAACACTGCACACTAAACACAGATGAACACTGCACACTAAACACAGATGAACACTGCACACTAAACACTGATGAACACTGCACACTAAACACAGATGAACACTGCACACTAAACACAGATGAACACTACACACTTAACACAGATGAACACCACACACTAAACACAGATGAACACCGCACACTAAACACAGATGAACACTGCACACTAAACACAGATGAACACTGCACACTAAACACAGATGAACACTGCACACTAAACACAGATGAACACTGCACACTAAACACAGATGAACACTGCACACTAAACACAGATGAACACTGCACACTAAACACAGATGAACACTGCACACTAAACACAGATAAACACTGCACACTAAACACAGATGAACACTACACACTAAACACAGATAAACACTGCACACTAAACCACAGATGAACATGCACACTAAACACAGATAAACACTGCACACTAAACACAGATGAACACTGCACACTAAACACTGATGAACACTGCACACTAAACACAGATGAACACTGCACACTAAACACAGATGAACAGTGCACACTAAACACAGATGAACACTGCACACTAAACACAGATGAACACTACACACTAAACACAGATGAGCACTGCACACTAAACACAGATGAACACTGCACACTAAACACAGATGAACACTGCACACTAAACACAGATGAACACTGCACACTAAACACAGATGAACACTGCACACTAAACACAGATGAACACTGCACACTAAACACAGATGAACACTGCACACTAAACACATGAACACTGCACACTAAACACAGATGAACACTGCACACTAAACACAGATGAACACTACACACTAAACACAGATAAACACTGCACACTAAACACTGATGAACACTGCACACTAAACACAGATGAACACTGCACACTAAACACAGATGAACAGTGCACACTAAACACAGATAAACACTGCACACTAAACACAGATGAACACTGCACACTAAACACAGATGAACACTGCACACTAAACACAGATGAACACTGCACACTAAACACAGATGAACAGTGCACACTAAACACAGATGAACACTGCACACTAAACACAGATGAACACTACACACTAAACACAGATGAGCACTGCACACTAAACACAGATGAACACTGCACACTAAACACAGATGAACACTGCACACTAAACACAGATGAACACTGCACACTAAACACAGATAAACACTGCACACTAAACACTGATGAACACTGCACACTAAACACAGATAAACACTGCACACTAAACACAGATAAACACTGCACACTAAACACAGATGAACACTGCACACTAAACACAGATGAACACTGCACACTAAACACTGATGAACACTGCACACTAAACACAGATGAACACTACACACTAAACACAGATAAACACTGCACACTAAACACAGATGAACACTACACACTAAACACTGATGAACACTGCACACTAAACACAGATAAACACTGCACACTAAACACAGATGAACACTACACACTAAACACTGATGAACACTGCACACTAAACACAGATAAACACTGCACACTAAACACAGATGAACACTGCACACTAAACCCAGATGAACACTGCACACTAAACACTGATGAACACTGCACACTAAACACATGAACACTGCACACTAAACACAGATAAACACTACACACTAAACACATGAACACTGCACACTAAACACAGATAAACACTGCACACTAAACACAGATGAACACTACACACTAAACACAGATGAACACTACACACTAAACACAGATGAACACTACACACTAAACACAGATGAACACTGCACACTAAACACAGATGAACACTACACACTAAACACAGATAAACACTGCACACTAAACACATGAACACTGCACACTAAACACAGATAAACACTGCACACTAAACACAGATGAACACTGCACACTAAACACAGATGAACACTACACACTAAACACAGATGAACACTACACACTAAACACAGATGAACACTACACACTAAACACAGATAAACACTGCACACTAAACAGATAAACACTGCACACTAAACACAGATAAACACTGCACACTAAACACAGATAAACACTGCACACTAAACACAGATAAACACTGCACACTAAACACAGATGAACACTGCACACTAAACACAGATGAACACTACACACTAAACACTGATGAACACTGCACACTAAACACAGATGAACACTACACACTAAACACTGATGAACACTGCACACTAAACACAGATAAACACTGCACACTAAACACAGATGAACACTGCACACTAAACACATGAACACTGCACACTAAACACAGATGAAGATGGAGAAATGATAATAGGTCCTACGAATGTATTTTGAGGCTATTGCTGAACGGGTTGATTCTGTTGTTTAAATATAAATGTAAGATATAGAGGTCCATCTTATCTGGTCTTCAGATATTGCAAAAGCACTGGGAATCTGACGGAGAAAGACAACCTTCACCTTCAACAAGGTATGCAGAAACAGAGCCACGGTGTTCAAAGTGCACAGGAACAATGGAGGGTAATTAAAAGCTTAGGAGAATATGAGCTTGTAGGACGTCATGTGAGTGATGGAGTCAGAATCAGTGTCTGAAAGTCTATGTTGATATTTATAATGGTCATATACACTCTGACTGCTAAACATGAACTTGTTCCTTTAAAAAGTACTTCCCTTTCCCTGTACAGGAACATAAGGAGAAATGAAACAACAGTAATGCAATCTTCAAACTTCTTTCACAGTCAGCGAGCCTGTCTAATGATTGTCTGTGTCTAACACATCTGAGACGCTGTCTAGACTGAGCGGCTACCGCACATAATCCCAGCGATATCCAGCAGAATCAATCTGAAACCCGAGACCCGCTCCCGTTCTCAGGGTGTCTTCAGCTTCGTGGATTACTGTCACAATGGCGTCTGATCCCTGATGCAGCTTCTCAAGCGCTGGGATGGCGTAATGCGACGTGACCAACTGAGATGTCACTTGTCTTGTGTGGAAACAGCCCTGGATGGCTCTTTTCCCACGTCATGTTCTGGTGTGTCGAGTCTAGTGGAGATCTGTCCAGTGTAAGATCCAGATACCGTTGATCCAGATCATCCACTGAACTATACAAAGTTTTTTTGTCATAAAACAGTCATTCTTGCTGCACAGATGAATAGATTGATTTGTGTATTGATTATTGCTGAGACTAGTAATGAAGTCTGTATTAGGAACGAGCGGTGTTCAAGTCCCATTGGTTTTGCAGATTAGAGAATCTCCTAAAGCTGTCGGTTTGTTGAAGGAGAAAATGCAACTTAAAAAAGCATGTAATTTTATCTTAATTTAGAGGATTTTTTTTGTCCTCAGAAATTAACACTTTTATTTATTCTCTGCATTTTTCCTCTTGCTTATTACAGTTTTTCTCGATTGCTTAAACACTATAACCAGGCTTTTGAACTAAAATTTCAAAACCATAATGCCATTTATCAAAAAGAACACCCAATTCACTGAACTATGAACACTATTCCCCTGTTTTGACACATTAGTCAGATTTGTTGAACTGTCACAGCAAAACTCTACACACAAATCCCTTCATTTCTCATTGCCTACACCATGTGGTCATTTAGAAAGCACAAGCATTCAAAATTGTTCACTCAAGTCAGCACAGCTTCAGCTCAGTTAGCACACAATTACCCCGGTGAAAACACTAAATGTTCAGTCAAAATTGAACACACATCAGTCAGATCCTTCAATAGATAGATAAAAGGTTATACAATCTTTTATAAACGATAAAAAGCAGTTTACTGAGTTTTGGAGCAATGGATCCACAGAGAAATTAAGCAATAGGTCGAGGAGGGAGAGGAAGAGGAGGATGAAGAGAAGAAGGAGGAGGATGAGAAATAATAATAATAATAATAATAATATATTTTATTTGTAAAGCACTTTTCATAGTTAAAAACAGTCCCAAAGTGCTACAGAGTATAAACAAATATAAAAACAGGGAAGAACAAATTAAAAAGTTAGCAAAAAGTAAAAAATGCTTGCTTAAAAAGTAAGGTTTTTAGTCCTTTCTTAAAAGAGTCTATGGCTTGAGGAGCCCTTAGGTTTTCTTGAAGGGAATTCCAAAGACGCGGTGCGGCTGAGCAGAAAGCTCGGTCCCCCATAGTACGGAGCTTAGTTCTAGGTGGTTGAAGAAGGGCCTTGTTTCCAGAGCGGAGATTGCGTGAAGGGTTTTGCTTTGTGAGTAGTTCCTTTAAGTAGGGGGGTGCTTTGCCGTGGATGCATTGATGGGTAAGTAGGATGATTTTATAGTTAATCCTATGAGACAGGAAGCCAGTGAAGAGAGTGAAGGATGGGAGTGATATGGTCACATTTTCTGGACAGAAATGGAAGGTTGGAAATAGGCCTGTAGTTAGCAAGAACTTCAGGGTCTAAAGTGTTTTTTTTTAGAAGAGGTTTGATGACAGCAGTTTTTAGAGCAGATGGAACATGACCAGTGCATAAAGAATGGTTGATGAATTTGGTTATTAAGGGACTAAGAGAGCTGATGTGTGTTTTTACCAGGGCTGTAGGAAAAGGATCCAGCATGCAGGTGGAAGCTTTCATCCTGCCGATGATGTCCTCAACTTGTTGTTTAGAGATTTCAGAAAAACAACAGAGAGGCTGGAAGGTCCCAGGCTGTGGGTCGGCAGTGGGGACAGACAGAGCAGGGGTGCTGCAGAGGAGAGAGCAGATGGGCTCAACTTTTTTTCTGAAAAAGGTGATGAAGCTGTTGCATGTCTCTTCTGATGTGTCATTGTGTGAACTAGTTTGTGGCTTGGTGAGATGGTTAATGGTAGAGAAGAGCTGCTTTGAGTTTCCCTGATTTTTATCAATGATTTTCGAATAAAACTGTGTCCGTGCCTTTTTTAGCGACATTGAATAGGCCTTTTGATGTTCTTGATAGGCAATTTTGTGAACAGTAAGTCCAGTTTTTGAAACACGCCGCTCAAGTACACGACCTGCTGTTCTCATTTTCCGTAGTTCTGGAGTGAACCAGGGAGATGTACGTGAGAAAGTGACTATTCGTGTTTTTACAGGTGCGTGGAGGTCCAAAATACTGCTCAAGGTCCTGTTATAAAAATCCACTGATTCATTTACTGATGTAAAATTTGCTGATGGGATTTGCAGGAAGTCCAAAGCCAAAGTGTCTGGGTTGATATTTTTTATGTTTCTGAAGTGGATTTGACGTTTTGGTTTGATGTAATGAGAAAAGTTCACCTCCATCGAGATGACTTTGTGATCGGACACTCCGAGATCGTATACCAGCAGATTTTCAATGGGAGTAGAGTCAGTAATGACCAGGTCAAGTGTATGTCCTCTGTTATGTGTTGGGACGTCAACATGCTGTTTGAGATTTAGACCGTCCAATAGCTGTAGAAAATCTACTGCTGGATAACAGGAGGGGGTGTCAACGTGAATGTTCAAATCTCCAAGTATAACAAAGTTTGCAGATGTAGCACAGAGTGAAGTGAGAAATTCATTTATCTCTGAGATAAAAGCTGGATTTTGCTTAGGAGGCCGGTAAATGAGAAGAATAGTCATAGAGCAAGGGGGTTTACATCTGAAAGCAAGCCATTCAAAAGTGAACAATTCGGGCAGAGACAGCGGGGTGAGTTTTAAGTCACTGCGGTGTAGTACTACTAGGCCACCACCGCGACCGGAGTGGCGGGCTTTCTCCAAGTATTGATAACCAGGAGGACATGCTTCATTTAAAGCAAAAAATCCCCCTGGCTGATGCCAGGTCTCAGTAAGACACATGATATCAATATTCCTGTCCAATATATGGCTGTGTATAAGACAAGATTTATTTGTGAGAGACTGTGTGTTAAACAGTTCTATTTTGATGTTTGATGGAGTGATGTACTGTAAAGAACGATGTAGACTGAAATCCACTCCACGTTTTATGTTCCGCTCCGTAGTGACGGGTCTTCTGCAAGTAGTTTTCTCAACGCTATTTACTCCAAGTAGAGATGCGTTCTGATGACGTAGGTGGCATGCGACAAAGCGCTCGGTTGACCAGAGGGATGGAATCGAGTCGCCAGACTGAGAGAAAACAAACTTTCTACGGCAGCTTCTATGGATGTAGCGTGGTCGGCTTTGAAGTTTAAGTTGTTTAACGGCTGAGATATATGTTGGACCGCTGTTATTCCTCAAGTTAAGCAGTTGTGGGATGGAGTACTTCAGCATCATGTCGCTTTACAGAGTAACTTAGATCCGAAGATTGTCCAACCGGCTGGCGAGTGGGTGCTCGCTAAGCCGGGAAGATGTTATGGTGATATTGATGCTGGTGTCGGTAAGAGATATCTAGACCACAGTGCCAGTAAGCAATAGTAAAGAACTCCGACGATGCAGCGGTTCAGGTAACGTTACAGGCCGATATTGTACGAAGAAGATTGCCAGCAACAACAGGTATGATACAAAAATCCATGCATCCATGTAATCCGTTCAGAAAAAAAATCGTAAAAAAGAAACTACCTGGTAGATAGCAGATAGTGACTTTGTAAAAAGTAGATTCTAGAGTGCAAACTGATACACAAAGACGTTTTTCTTAAGGGAGAAGCGGCAACAGACAATGCCAGCGTCCTCTCACCTCTCACTCACTCACAATGTTTGTCTCTTATTCAGTGATAGAAATTTGTTTGCCACCACACCACTCCTCTTCCTCCTTCATTGAGAAGAAGGAGGAAGAGGAGGAGAAGAAGAAGGAGGAGGAGGAGGAAGAGAAGGAGGAGGAGGAGGAGAAGAAGGAGGAGGAGAAGGAGGAAGAGGAGGAGAAGGAGGAAGAGGAGAAGGAGGAGGAGGAAGAGAAACAGGATGAGGAAGAGGAGGAGGATGAGGAAGAAGAGGAGGAGGAGAAGAAGGAGGAGGAGGAATAGAAGAAGGAAGAGAAGGAGGAAGAGGAGGAGGAGAAGGAGGAGGAGGAGGAAGAGGAGGAGGAGAAGAAGGAGGAAGAGGAGGAGGAGAAGAAGAAGGAGGAGGAAGAGGAGGAAGAAGAGGAGGAGGAGAAGAAGGAGGAGGAGGAATAGAAGAAGGAAGAGAAGGAGGAAGAGGAGGAGGAGAAGGAGGAGGAGGAGGAAGAGGAGGAGGAGAAGAAGGAGGAAGAGGAGGAGGAGAAGAAGAAGGAGGAGGAAGAGGAGGAGGAAGAGAAACAGGATGAGGAAGAGGAGGAGGATGAGGAAGAGGAGGAGGAGGAGAAGAAGGAGGAGGAGGAATAGAAGAAGGAAGAGGAGGAGGAGAAGGAGGAGGAGAAGGAGGAGGAGGAGGAGAAGGAGGAGGAGAAGAAGGAGGAAGAGGAGGAAGAGAAGAAGGAGGAGGAGGAAGAGGAGGAGGAAGAGAAACAGGATGAGGAAGAGGAGGAGGATGAGGAAGAGGAGGAGGAGGAGAAGAAGGAGGAGGAGGAATAGAAGAAGGGAGAGAAGGAGGAAGAGGAGGAGGAGAAGAAGGAGGAGGAGGAGGAAGAAGAGGAGGAGAAGAAGGAGGAGGAGGAGGAAGAGAAGGAGAAGAAGAAGGAGTAGGAGGAGGAAGAGAAGGAGAAGAAGGAGGAGGAGGAGGAGGAGGAGAAGAAGGAGGAGGAGGAGGAAGAGAAGGAGAAGAAGAAGGAGGAGGAGGAGGAGAGAAGGAGAAGAAGAAGGAGGAGGAGAAGAAGGAGGAAGAGGAGGAGGAGAAGAAGGAGGAGAAGGAGGAAGAGGAGGAGGAGAAGAAGGAGGAGGAGGATGAAGAGGAGGAGAAGAAGGAGGAGGAGGAATAGAAGAAGGGAGAGAAGGAGGAAGAGGAGGAGGAGAAGAAGGAGGAGGAGGAAGAGGAAGAGGAAGAGAAGGAGGAGGAGGAGAAGAAGAGGAGAGGAGGAGGAGGAGAAGAGGGGGAGAAGGAGGAAGAGGAGGAGGAGAAGAAGGAGTAGGAGGAGGAGGAGAAGGAGGGAGAAGGAGGAAGAGGAGGAGGAGAAGAAGGAGGAGGAGGATGAAGAGGAGGAGGAGAAGAAGGAGGAGGAGGAAGAGGAGGAGGAGAAGAAGGAGGAGGAGGAAGAGAAACAGGATGAGGAAGAGGAGGAGGATGAGGAAGAGGAGGAGGAGGAGAAGAAGGAGGAGGAGGAGGAAGAGGAGGAGGAGGAGGAGAAGAAGGAGGAGGAGGAATAGAAGAAGGAAGAGAAGGAGGAAGAGGAGGAGGAGAAGAAGGAGGAGGAGGAGGAAGAGGAGGAGGAGAAGAAGGAGGAAGAGGAGGAGGAGAAGAAGGAGGAGGAGGAAGAGGAGGAGGGAGAAACAGGATGAGGAAGAGGAGGAGGATGAGGAAGAGGAGGAGAAGAAGGAAGAGGAGGAGGAGAAGAAGAAGAAGGAGGAAGAGGAGGATGATGAGGAAGAGGATGAGGAGGAGGAGGAAGAGGAGGAGGAGAAGAGGAGGAGGATGAGGAAGAGGAGGAGAAGAAGGAAGAGGAGGAGGAGAAGAAGAAGAAGAAGGAGGAGGAGGAAGAGGAGGAGAAGGAAGGCCAAGGGCAAGAAGACAAGCAGTCTCAGATGAAATTCAAGTCACTTTAGTTGATCATGTCCTTGTCCATGGTATGACTATGAGGGAGGCTGGGCAACGAGTACTGCCAAATTTGAGTCGCTTCACCGTCGCCTCCATCATCAGAACCTTCAGGGAGGTGTGGTGGCAAACAAATTTCTATCACTGAATAAGAGACAAACATTTCCAATTGTCTTTGATGAGGTTTATGTTCTTGCAAGAAAAGGCCAGCATTCGTACAGTCACACAGACTGGCTGCAGAGTGTGACAGTGAAGGAGGGCATCCTTTCTCCTTTATAGTCTTGACTCCCAGAGTGTTATCTTTCTAGGCCAATGATGGTATTTCAACCATATGTGGAACATTCTTAGACTTGTTCATCATATTGTATCCTTGAGTGGAGACAATTCCATATTTGAATAAGGTTTGTGTGTGTTCTTTTACTGTCATATGATGCTCACCCACATCTTACGTAAGAGTAGGAGAGAGTAAAAAAAATGATTGGGGGGGGGGGGGGTGGACCACAAGCAACATGAATTACCAGTTTTGGAAATGTTGTTTTGAATTTATAGCACCAGTGTGTAAGACTATGTTGTAGTGTGTGTATTTTTGAGGGCTTGTGTGTCCTGTCTGAGGGCAAAGTTTGGTTTTTCAGCGAGAGTGAATGGTTTTGAGTGTAAAGCTTCATTTTGACCTGAAAATAGGATGTTTGGGGAATTGGGTGAGACGTCATGGATTTGTGTTTACTGTTCTGAGAATACGAGGCATAGTTTCAATAAATGTGTTTAAGCAATCGAGAAAAACTGTAATCTAGTTGTCTAATAAACCTGGCACTATATGTTATGAATATCATTGGCTCATTGATCAATCGCTTTGTTGACAAGTTTCTTAAAAGCCAACATTTACATTTTTGTGTGTATCATGCTTACCAGTTTGAAAATTATCTAAACATTCTTGTATTTCTGTGCATATCAGTGCTTTACACAAGTTGTGTAATTCTTCTATATAATGGTTTTGCATGCATGTTTTCTCTCAGTGAGCGAGCGAGTCTGTAAGAATAATCAGTCAAAACTAAAGCCATTTCAAAGCTTGAGGCCGAGCGGGAATTACAGACTCCGCCGACTGTCGCGAATTCGCATCAAACCCCTTCCATCCAGACTGCAGGCGAGATAGCGTGTGTATTCCCCCAATGCCTGTTTGTGCACATTCGATTCATACCTAGGAACCTTTTGCATGCACAGGTTTCTCGTAGGACCGTTCGGAGTGGGAACTACATCCGGTTCACGGAAGCTAATATTTTGGTTGGCAAAATCTGCATATCACGCCCGCAAATGTGGAGAAATTGCCCAAAAATGTTGTGCTAAGATAAAAATATGTACCATCTTATTGATTGCTTCTATAGCTATGCTATTCAAATAGACTTCATGTGATGAATATTTTTGATGTTCTTTGTTGATTTCTGTTTGTAGCGAATTCGCGACATTCGTCCATAACGACTGCATTCGGCTGTAATAATGCTGTATTTAGAGGCTTTCAGCCCAAAAAAAATGTTTGTTTGTTTTTTTCTCACAAAAAATAGCATGTTAGGATATAACACTATAAGAATATATCACTTATGTACTGGAGAAACAAGGAAAGAGTTAAACAGTGTAACATGGAATGTATAAAAACTACTGTCAATGTTAGGGAGTAGGAGAGCGTTTTGTTTCTTGCTGTTGTCAAGATCCATTAATTTGTCGATTAAAGTTTAGAAGTTCTAACAACTTTGTGACATGAATAAAATCTACATACCTGAGATGGGAAAATGTGTTTTATTAATTTTACCATTTTGTAAAAAAATTACCATGAATGCCTGTTGTTTGCATCATACCTAAATTTATATCTATTCTATATGCTATAGACAAATTAACAATCTCAACTTAATTTAGCATCGGCTTGTAGATAGAAACATGCATAATACTTTTTTTTATATAATTGTAAATTAATTCAGGGGTCAAGGGGTATTAATATTATAATGTTATATAAAAACGGCTGCTGGATTTGTGTTGTTAACTGGGTTTTGCTGGGTAATTCAGAGCGTTTCATCTGGCAGGGATCGAGAGCAGGACTGCAGATGATTATGTTTCACGAGTTCACACTTACCAATGATTAGAGAATAAAAATGGTTATGCGTATTTGGCGTGCTGTCCGGGGGGAGGGCTCCGAGCTCGGAAATTGGGCCCGAACCCAGAGTACTCCCCCCGTATCTCTGTTTAGGAAGATAACTAGGCAAGTGTGAGGAGATGGGGTGGTGGAGGGATGCTGAAAACTGTCGAGGAAT
This sequence comes from Chrosomus eos, assembly GCA_036326025.1. Classification (NCBI taxonomy): domain Eukaryota; kingdom Metazoa; phylum Chordata; class Actinopteri; order Cypriniformes; family Leuciscidae; genus Chrosomus; species Chrosomus eos. Next base: position 40,051,680 of record CM070834.1, read on the forward strand.
ATGGGTGAGTTGACTGTGAGTATTTATAGGCTTTACTTGTGCTGATTGAGTGGACCAGTTGATTACTGATTGCTGACAGCTGGCTGACTTGATTGTTTGATCATTAGAACGTGTTCCTCCCGAACCTTGTTAATAAAACATCAATTCACGAGTTCACACTTACCAATGATTAGAGAATAAAAATGGTTATGCGTATTTGGCGTGCTGTCCGGGGGGAGGGCTCCGAGCTCGGAAATTGGGCCCGAACCCAGAGTACTCCCCAAAAAGCAAAGTGAGTAAAGGACAGCCGCCAGCTTAAAGACCCCCCGAAAAGAGCGCAGAGATTGGCGGGCTGGCATTTCAAGGAGAGCCTGGTAGTTTTGGCTGGGAGAGTTCGCGGTGTCCGACGAGAGTTCAATGCTTAGGGTATCGGACGGGTAAGTATGGATGTTCGAACGGGAGGGTTCTTGTGGCAATGGTCCCAGCATCAGAAAGGGTAAGCCTCACCAGTCCTAGGGAGCTCTCGCGGAGTCTGCTGGGAGATCAATACTTGCTGGACGCAGAAATGGGAGATATATATACTCGACCGGGAAGGCTGACTCTGGGTCCGCTGAGAGATCAATACTCGCTGGACGGAGAGAAGACAGAAACTCGACCGGGAAGGCTCTCGCTGTGTCCGCTGAGAGATCAATACTCGCTGGACGGAGAAAGAGGACGTATAAATACTCGACCGGGAAGGCCGTCTCTGGGTCCGCTGGGAGATCAATACTCGCTGGACGGAGAAAGAAAAGATATAAATGTTCGACCGGGAAGGCTCTTGCTGTGTCCGCTGGGAGATCAATACTCGCTGGACGGAGAAAGAGGAGATATAATACTCGGCTGGGAAGGCTCTCGCTGTGTCCGCTGGGAGATCAATACTCGCTGGACGGAGAAAGAGGAGATATAAATACTCGGCCGGGAAGGCTCTCGCTGTGTCCGCTGGGAGATCAATACTCGCTGGACGGAGAAAGAGGAGATATAAATACTCGGCCGGGAAGGCTGTCTCTGGGTCCGCTAGGAGATCAATGCTCGCTGGAGGGAGAGAGAGAAGATATAGAAGCTCGACCGGGAAGGCTCTCGCTGTGTCTGCTGGGAGAGAAATAGAAGACACGGATACTCGAAAATGTTTTTTTTTTTTTTTTTTTTTTTTTTTTTTTTAACCAATGAGGATTTGGTGGGCTTTTTTGATATGGAAACGATTAGATCTGATATAGGTTTGGAACGCATCTGAAGACCATCTTCCAAGCGTTTGGATCTGTTGCTGAGAGAGGCCTTTTTGGGCTGCTGAGGTTGCTGCTCCGATGCGGAAGGAATGACTGGAGAAATTCTCTGCTGGGATGCCTGATAGTTGGAGAACAGATTTTAAGTGTTTTTGGAACCAAAAGCGTGTCACAGGTTTGTTAGAGTCGTCGATGAACAGGGGTTCGAGAGGGGATTTAGCAAGAGAGTTTCTCAGTTGGAGGTAAGCTAGTATAGTTTGGAATGGTTGAATTGGTGACGAGAGGTTGAAAATATATATGAAGTGGCCTTTTTTTTTTTTTTTTTTTTTTTTTTTTTTTTTTTTTTGATCTGTTTTGCTTTGTTTAATCAGAAAAGATATTGTATCGCAGTCAAGCACTGAAAGATCTGAGATGTTTGGGTGGATTTTTGGGTCGAATCTGGAAGTGATTGCCAGTTCAGAGCATCTTAGGAAACCAAAAAAGGCTAGAATGAACATGGCGTCGAGTGTGCGAGAGGTATTAAGGGATCGGTAGCCTGTGCGGAGGGTATGAATGCATTTAGTAAGAATATCTAACGTTATGGGTTGTCTGGTATCCGGGCGGGTGGGCTGGGATCGTTGGATGCCTTTAATTAAGAGGGAGGTTTGTGAATTATTTATTTCCGGTGAGGGGGCGCCGTGAATCAATTTGTGAAAAAAATTGGATGCCGCTTAAGTAGTTTTTGATGGATCCGACTTGAAGGCTTTTAACGCTGTTAAGGTAAGAGATGAAGGAGGTTATTGTAAGGAGGGAAAAATCAGGGAATGGCGTGTTATAAGAAAGGTGGAAGGCTTTAAAACATCTCCATGCGGTCACATAGGATTGGAGAGTTCTGGGGGAAACTGCTTGGAGAATGGTGTCGAGCGATATGTTGAGGAGGGATTTTTGCGGGTGGGTTATGGGAATATTAATTCCGAATAATGAGGTACTGGAGTTGGGAGCTTGTCTGCCTCCGGAGCAAGCATCCTGAATTTCTGAAACATAAAGCGAGACAAAGAGTCAGCAATTTGGTTTTTTGACCCAGGGATGTGTTTAGCAATTAAGATAAATTGATCACATGCGGAAATCCAGATTAGACGTCTTAAAAGTGGCATCAGTGCGGGTGAATGGGAACGGCCTTTATTAATGCACTGGACTGTAGCTTCATTGTCACAATGCACTACAATGCTGCTAGCAGTCCATTCTTTCCCCCACAGGAAGGCTGCTACTACGAGAGGGTAGAGCTCGAATAATGCAGAGGACTGTAGCGTGTCCTGTATTTGGGGGGGCCACGTAGACGCGAACCAGCGTCCTTGGTAGAACCCTCCAAAGCCAACAGAGGGGGCTGCATCTGTGAACAGCTGGATGTCGATGGGGGAGGAAATTAGATCCTTATAGAAAAAGGATAGGCCGTTCCACTGTTTAAGGAAAGTTATCCATAGCCCGAGTTCGTCGCGGCATGCTGGAGTTATGGAAATTAGATCCTCTAGTGCGTGGACTGAAGACGCGAGAGAGAGGAGATGAGAAATGAAAGGGCGGCCTTGTGGAATAATGCGCATGGCGAAGTTTAAGTGGCCGAGCATGGATAGGAGTTCGCGTTTGGAACACTTTGGACTGTCCACGAGGGTAGATGAGATGAGGATTATTCTATCAATTTTTTCCTTGGGCAGGGAAGCCTGGAATCGAACTGAATCTAGATTAATGCCAAGGAACTCGATGGATGTGGTGGGACCCATGGTTTTTTCCTGGGCGATGGGGATTCCGAGCTCGGAAAATACTTTTTTAACTGTGAGGATCTGGGCTGCTGGAATGGCGCCGGGAGGCGAAATTATTAGAAAATCGTCCAGCAGGTGAATGAGGTGAGGAATTGCGTAATTGTTTGACAAGATCCAGCAAACGGCTTCAGATAGCATGTCAAAAATTTTGGGGCTGCTTTTGCATCCAAAAGTTAAGCGTACAGCGAAATAGAATTTCTCATGCCAGCGCACGCCGAATAAATGCCATGAATCCGGGTGGATGGGCATTACTTTAAAAGCCGAAGTGATGTCAATTTTAGCGAGCCAGGCACCCCGACCCACGATTTTTATCAGGTCGACTGCATGATCTACGTCGTGGTATTTGAGAGAAAATTCGTCGAGTGGGATCAGGCTGTTAATGCTTGGGAACAGAGATTTATGTGGAGCTGACAGATCGACTATGAGGCGTTTCTTACCTGAAAACTTTCTCGTAGCCACTCCAATGGGGCTAATGCGAAAAATTTTTGAAAGGAGGCTCGTCAAAAGGGCCAATCATGAAGCCTGACTCGACTTCTTTTTTAATCAGGTTGTCTACCACGTCAGGCTCGGCGAGAGCCGATTGGAGATTATCGCAGATGATGTTTTGGGAGAGCGGACAAACCACTCCAGGTTTAAAACCGTGTTGTAGGCCAGACAGCAGATATTCGGTGAAGTCAGAGTCTGGGTGGTGAGCTAGTTCGATGGAAAGGCGAGAAATATTCACAGGAGTCGATAAATAATTTTTAGATCTTTTATTGACATCTTTATACACAGGGCATACGGGACGGGCATGAGCACCGCCGCAGAAGCTGCATATGTGTAAGTACCGACAACGCTGCCTGGTGCATTTGCCAATGTTAAAATTGTTGCATGGCTGTTTGTTGTCTGTAAGTGCTCTGGAGCTGAATTTAGTCTCGTGTAGGTTGCTAGTCGCCGGTCTTGGTGTGTAGCTGGTGGATTTGACTGGTGCTGTTTCAGGGCATGGGGGAACGAAGGGGTTAACTTGGGGGCACGATGTTGTGGAATGTGTCACTGACCTGCAGACCGCGCAAGAAATATTCCTGCAGCCAAGGAAAACTCTGCTGTGCAAGTCAGTGTCTAGTGCTCCCCAGTAAGGGCATTGGTTCCACTGAGAAACCCTAACGGCGCATTTTGCTGAAAAGAGTTTGTGGTATGTGTAAAAGTGCCCTCCCCCGTAGGACAACGCGAGCTCGGCTATCAGCGCTAAATAGTCATTCAGTTCGCGTCGCCTATGAGGGAAGGCTGAGCAAATGATGTCTGTGAAGTGGCTGAAAGCAATTGAAAACTCTGAAAAAGAAAGTAAACGTGACGTATGTGTATTTTGATTTTTTAAGGTTACTGAAAAATCCCCGCAGTTTAACTGACGGTTGGAATCGGATACGGGAAGCAGAGAAAGTAAGTGTGAGAGATCTACATCCGCACCTGCCAGAATCTGTGCTCGGATGTTTTGAGTCACCGGGGGAGGCTCCAGAGCGACGGCGTTTGGTGGAACTGGCATCGGGGTAGCTGTGAAGAGAGAATATTGAGATTTGGCATTTAGAAGAGAGCTGTAAGGGAGAGAGGCCTGGGCTGCGACTATCGGCGGAGGCAGCCTCACGCTTAGGTCGGCCTGTGGGGTTTGAGAAGGAAAATTAAGAAAAGCACCAGGGGGAAAAGGAGGAAATGGATGAGATGCCTGAGCCCGTGTTGCAAGCGGAGGTGGTCTTGCACTTGCTTGGGCTGCAGGCCACTGAAAAGGGGAGGGGTTAGCAGTAGTCGCTGGAAAATGGTGGAAAGTTTGAGCCTCTGCCGCTAGCGGAGGCAACCTCACGCTAGCGTCTGCTACAGGAGCCGGAGGCCACTGCAGAGGAAAAGGGTTAGAAACAGCAGGAGGAAAAAACTGGGAAGCGGAATGTGAGCCGGCGGGCCCAGCTGTGTATGGCGCTGCGGCGGGAAGCGCCGTGTTGAAAAGCTGAGGTGAGGCGGGAGGCGAGCGAGGTCTCGTGGCGGTGGAATCTGGAGCGCGACCCAGGCTCGCAGAAATCCTGGCGCCCCGGGCTGAAGCGCGCGGCAAACCGGACCTTGCACGGGAAGGTGGCGGAGTCGGGCGTGGCGAATTCGGGGCCTCGCGAGAATTTCCCGGCCTGCTGGCCGCCTTGGAACCTGGGGTGGATTTAGGAGAGATATTTGAAGATTGTAAGGTAACATACAGGTTATAAAGTTGCGCTTTTGTCATCCTGCGCGATGGCTGGATATCGGAATTCATCAGTGCTTGTCTCAGACTCAAGACTGTCCACTTTCCAATAGGCGGAATCGTTGGCACGGCCGAACGATAGGAGGATGCTGGGGAGGAAGCTGGAGTCCTCGCCGGTGGAGGTGAGGGTAAACCTCGACGTCTTGGCGTGCGAGGAGTTGTTTGTACTGACCGGCGCCCACGAGATGAAACGTGGGGCTCGGAGGCGGTATCAAGTGGAGAGGTTGTCCTGGGGCCAGCTGATGGCGGCGGAGCATGGTTGAGCTCGTCATCGGACGGTGAAAGTTGCATTTGGGACATCTTTTAGCAGAGCAGTACACCAAATGCTGAAAACTGTCGAGGAATATGGGTGAGTTGACTGTGAGTATTTATAGGCTTTACTTGTGCTGATTGAGTGGACCAGTTGATTACTGATTGCTGACAGCTGGCTGACTTGATTGTTTGATCATTAGAACGTGTTCCTCCCGAACCTTGTTAATAAAACATCAATTATCACAGAAATGAGGATTTCTCAATGTTGAAATGTGTTGGGCTGCACAGTTTATAATTAACAATAAAGCGAGTCTTTCAGAATGTGTCTCTGTTCTGCTCATTTCCCACTTTAACAGTAATTTACTTAGATTCAGTCTTTATTTCTTTGTCATAGACACATACAATTTAATAATAATATAATAATAATATACAGTTTAATTAATGCGAATATAACATATAACATCAACCTCAACATTCAACCCTGAAACATTCACAATCAAAGCATTTTTTAAAGAGAAATATAATGTAGTTATTATATTACAACATATTAAAACTTCATATATGCACTGGAAACTTGTTTCTAACATGGAATAAAAAATGTAAAAGCTGATTGTGACTTTTTTTCCTAAGAATTCTTAGATATAAACTCACAATTGCGATACAAAAAGTCAGAATTGTGAGATGAAAGTTGCCTTGAATTCATGTAGTGCTTTATTTATTCTTTGATTATATAAATCATCTCCTGCATATTAAAGGCAGTTCGCCTATTAAAGTCCCAGTAATCGCCTTCTCTCTCGAGTTTAAAGATGTGTGGGCCTTTTCTAATGAAATATGTTTCTGATATGATCTTGACTGTTTGCTGTAATTCACACATGTCCTGCTTTATGACTCTACTACTGAAATACTGGCAATATTTGTTTTTTACTGTAAATTACAATACAGTCCATCGAAAACCACAAGGTAAATACTCCACAGTCACACTAACAGAGTAAAATGTCGGCACACACACACACACACACACACACACACACACACACACACACACACACACACACACACACACACCACACACACACACACACACACACACACACACACACGATATAGAGGAGTGGGGTCAAACACATATACTGGAGTTCATCAATACTCCCTTCTCCTCCGCATAAATCTCCTGTGAGCTTCAGTTCAGAGACGCGTTTCTCTAATGCGCTCCAAGTGTGTGTGTGTGTGTGTGTGTGTGTGTGTGTGTGTGTGTGTGTGTGTGTGTGTGTGTGTGTGTGTGTGTGTGTGTGTGTGTGTGTGTGTGTGTGTGTGTGTGTGTGTGTGGTGTGTGTGTGTGTGTGTGTGTGTGTGTGTGTGTGTGTGTGTGTGTGTGTGTGAAAGATAGAAGATAGAAGATGCTCAAAGATTTCAGTCAAACTGGAGTTCTTTCTGGAAATCACGAGCTGATCTTGTGAAAATATGCTGAATTAAAACACGTGAACAGAAAAGCTGATCTCGGCAGATTTAGAAGTGCATTTATTCATTTACAGTCAAATCTTATTTGTTTGTAATGTTGTTTGCCCGTTTAAACACTGTTGCACATCTGACTGAGTAGAGTAATAATTATGAGCAGAATTCAGTATAGTTTTACAGACAAAGAAAATATGTCATAATGCATTTGTTCTCATTTGTTCAGTGTAAACCCAGATAACAAAAATACGATCTAAAAACATTTAGCCAACGTTCCTATTAAGGTATGAAAATGAAACAATTTGATCATTGATTATGTTTTTATCCATTTGGCAGTGAACTTGCACAGAGACTCCGCCCAGACGCTCTTCTGATTGGCTGTGGTTTTTGATTGATAGGTTGTGAGTGCAGTGAACTTGCACAGAGACTCCGCCCACACGCTCTTCTGATTGGCTGTGGTTTTTGATTGATTGGCTGTGAGTGCAGTGAACTTGCACAGAGACTCCGCCCACAAGCTCTTCTGATTGCCTGTGGTTTTTGATTGATAGGTTGTGAGTGCAGTGAACTTGCACAGAGACTCCGCCCACACGCTCTTCTGATTGGCTGTGGTTTTTGATTGATAGGTTGTGAGTGCAGTGAACTTGCACAGAGACTCCGCCCAGACGCTCTTCTGATTGGCTGTGGTTTGTGATTGATTGGTGTGGACAGATAAACTGCTGGTTGCTGGAGTCTCCTCTGATGATCTTGTTAGGACACAGTAATGCTGTGATCAGTAAACTCTGTAACACACATGAACATAACCTCAGTCTGTCTTCAGTCTCATCCAGAAGCGAGTTACAATGTTAAAGCAAAATGTTTTTTTAGCTCTGCATGTTCAGGTGGTCCTGCTATTACTGAGTTCTTTACCTTTATAGCGGCGTAATGGAGAGCAGACTGAGCTCCGCGCGGGAACGCCTGTAAAACTACACACAGTCTCATCGGCTTAACTATAATAACAATGATCAGACACAAATGTGCGCTCGCTAATCAAGAGCTTTAAACAAAGAGTCGCGAGCCGATCGAATCAGGCCGTAATCACGAGCAGCGAGTCGAGCTGAAAATGATATTGTGTGTGATTAATACTCGATATGTCCTGCAGTAATCCGCTGTAGTTAATGGATTAGCGAGTGCAGCTGCTCTTGATTCTAGCGTCTTGAGTTCGCTAGTTAGCGCTGATTCCTGTGTTTAACAGATGCGTTTCATTCTCCAGCTCCTCAGTTTGACTGACCGCTGCAATCACCAGATGCATAACACCAATCCTGAGCGGCTATTAGGAACACGTGTGCAGGCCTTCACCATCACTACAGCTCTTCATGAAGTGTGTGTGCGGGAGGTCATGTGATGCGCTGAGGTCTTCATATTCACCATCACTACAGCTCTTCATGAAGTGTGTGTGCGGGAGGTCATGTGATGCGCTGAGGCCTTCATGTTCACCATCACTACAGCTCTTCATGAAGTGTGTGTGCGGGAGGTCATGTGACCGCGCTGAGGCCTTCATATTCACCATCACTACAGCTCTTCATGAAGTGTGTGTGCGGGAGGTCATGTGACCGCGCTGAGGTCTTCATGTTTACCATCACTACAGCTCTTCATGAAGTGTGTGTGCTGGAGGTCATGTGACCGCGCTGAGGTCTTCATATTCACCATCACTACAGCTCTTCATGAAGTGTGTGTGCGGGAGGTCATGTGATGCGCTGAGGCCTTCATGTTCACCATCACTACAGCTCTTCATGAAGTGTGTGTGCGGGAGGTCATGTGACCGCGCTGAGGCCTTCATATTCACCATCACTACAGCTCTTCATGAAGTGTGTGTGCGGGAGGTCATGTGACCGCGCTGAGGCCTTCATATTCACCATCACTACAGCTCTTCATGAAGTGTGTGTGCGGGAGGTCATGTGACCGCGCTGATGTCTTCATGTTCACCATCACTACAGCTCTTCATGAAGTGTGTGTGCGGAGGTCATGTGACCGCGCTGAGGTCTTCATATTCACCATCACTACAGCTCTTCATGAAGTGTGTGTGCGGGAGGTCATGTGACCGCGCTGAGGTCTTCATATTCACCATCACTACAGCTCTTCGTGAAGTGTGTGTGTGGGAGGTCATGTGACCGCGCTGAGGTCTTCATGTTCACCATCACTACAGCTCTTCATGAAGTGTGTGTGCCGGAGGTCATGTGACTGCGCTGAGGCCTTCATGTTCACCATCACTACAGCTCTTCATGAAGTGTGTGTGCGGGAGGTCATGTGACCGCGCTGAGGTCTTCATATTCACCATCACTACAGCTCTTCATGAAGTGTGTGTGCGGGAGGTCATGTGACCGCGCTGAGGCCTTCATGTTCACCATCACTACAGCTCTTCATGAAGTGTGTGTGCGGGAGGTCATGTGACCGCGCTGAGGTCTTCATATTCACCATCACTACAGCTCTTCATGAAGTGTGTGTGCGGGAGGTCATGTGACCGCGCTGAGGTCTTCATATTCACCATCACTACAGCTCTTCATGAAGTGTGTGTGCGGGAGGTCATGTGACCGCGCTGAGGTCTTCATATTCACCATCACTACAGCTCTTCATGAAGTGTGTGTGCGGGAGGTCATGTGACCGCGCTGAGGCCTTCATGTTCACCATCACTACAGCTCTTCATGAAGTGTGTGTGTGTGCTGGAGGTCATGTGACCGCGCTGAGGTCTTCATATTCACCATCACTACAGCTCTTCATGAAGTGTGTGTGCGGGAGGTCATGTGACCGCGCTGAGGCCTTCATATTCACCATCACTACTGCTCTTCATGAAGTGTGTGTGTGTGCTGGAGGTCATGTGACCGCGCTGAGGTCTTCATATTCACCATCACTACAGCTCTTCATGAAGTGTGTGTGCGGGAGGTCATGTGACCGCGCTGAGGTCTTCATATTCACCATCACTACAGCTCTTCATGAAGTGTGTGTGCGGGAGGTCATGTGACCGCCCTGAGGTCTTCATATTCACCATCACTACAGCTCTTCATGAAGTGTGTGTGCGGGAGGTCATGTGACCGCGCTGAGGTCTTCATATTCACCATCACTACTGAAGGGGGTGGATTGGAATCCACTGCTGCTTCAATGTATATGTAATGATGAGTAATTATAATCAAGGTATTAATCAATATTTTTTCTTTCTAAATATTAAATGAGTTGATTGATTTCTCTAGGCTTGTGAGATTTTACTTTGTTATAGAAATTACCAGTGTGATTACTGAAATGATCTTTTCATGTATTCTTTAATGTCTGTATTTGATATCTGAATGCAGTAACAGCGCTTGCTTATTTATCCCGGCTTCCAGAAATAAAATAGGGACTTGTTTTGTGTTTGAGAAAGGTCTTCAACGTGTTAAAACATATAGGGGTCATTGAAGCCAATAGTTTAAGGGACCATTTCTTTGTTAAAGCCTTACTTTCCAGTTAGACTAAAGTTGAGAGAAAGAACGCATTATCTTGATGTTTTGAGATGACTCTCATGTTTATAGTCAGAGCCTGGCCAAATTCAACCTTGGAAAAGTGTCGGTGTGTGTGTTAGTCTTCTTGGTTACAGGAACCACTGGCATTATTGGAGATTGAGTGAATTGTTGTTCGAGACATGCTGGCGCTCAGCAACCCAAATCTGCGACCTGGAAGGTCATGACGAGCCAAACTTCAGGGTCCGAATGTGTCAGCTGCATAATCGATGGAGATATGCTTCCGTCTATCTGTATATGTGTGGAAAATTACTGTGTTTATCTATTTCTTAGCCAATGAGAACCATTCAACCTGTAAGCAATGACGTAGCTTAGACCTTGAAAATGGTATAACTGCTGTGATCTTTGTAACTGTAAGCGAGGCGGCCTACGAACTCCTGTGTGAGCATTGAAGCTGACTTCTGCTGATGAAACTGCAAACTATCTTCAGTAAAACTTTTCATCATTTTTTTTTTTTATAATTCTGACTCCGGGTCTTCATTCTTCATATCTGGTTCTGGGTCTTTGACTGTAGACCCCTTACACTACAGCTCTTCATGAAGTGTGTGTGCTGGAGGTCATGTGACCGCGCTGAGGCCTTCATGTTCACCATCACTACAGCTCTTGATGAAGTGTGTGTGTGTGTGCTGGAGGTCATGTGACCGCGCTGAGGCCTTCATATTCACCATCACTACAGCTCTTCATGAAGTGTGTGTGTGTGCTGGAGGTCATGTGACCGCGCTGAGGCCTTCATGTTCACCATCACTACAGCTCTTCATGAAGTGTGTGTGCTGGAGGTCATGTGACCGCGCTGAGGTCTTCATATTCACCATCACTACAGCTCTTCATGAAGTGTGTGTGCTGGAGGTCATGTGACCGCGCTGAGGCCTTCATATTCACCATCACTACAGCTCTTCATGAAGTGTGTGTGCGGGAGGTCATGTGACCGCGCTGAGGTCTTCATATTCACCATCACTACAGCTCTTCATGAAGTGTGTGTGCGGGAGGTCATGTGACCGCGCTGAGGTCTTCATATTCACCATCACTACAGCTCTTCATGAAGTGTGTGTGCTGGAGGTCATGTGACCGCACTGAGGCCTTCATGTTCACCATCACTACAGCTCTTCGTGAAGTGTGTGTGCGGGAGGTCATGTGACCGCGCTGAGGTCTTCATATTCACCATCACTACAGCTCTTCATGAAGTGTGTGTGCTGGAGGTCATGTGACCGCGCTGAGGCCTTCATGTTCACCATCACTACAGCTCTTCGTGAAGTGTGTGTGCGGAGGTCATGTGACCGCGCTGAGGTCTTCATATTCACCATCACTACAGCTCTTCATGAAGTGTGTGTGCCGGAGGTCATGTGACCGCGCTGAGGTCCTTCATGTTCACCATCACTACAGCTCTTCATGAAGTGTGTGTGCGGAGGTCATGTGACCGCGCTGAGGTCTTCATTTCACCATCACTACAGCTCTTCATGAATGGGGTGTGTGCGGGAGGTCATGTGACCGCGCTGAGGTCTTCATATTCACCATCACTACAGCTCTTCATGAAGTGTGTGTTGCGGGAGGTCATGTGACCGCGCTGAGGTCTTCATTTCACCATCACTACAGCTCTTCATGAAGTGTGTGTGCGGAGGTCATGTGACCGCGCTGAGGTCTTCATATTCACCATCACTACAGCTCTTCATGAAGTGTGTGTGCGGAGGTCATGTGACCGCGCTGAGGTCTTCATATTCACCATCACTACAGCTCTTCATGAAGTGTGTGTGCGGGAGGTCATGTGACCGCGCTGAGGTCTTCATATTCACCATCACTACAGCTCTTCATGAAGTGTGTGTGCGGGAGGTCATGTGACCGCGCTGAGGTCTTCATATTCACCATCACTACAGCTCTTCATGAAGTGTGTGTGCGGGAGGTCATGTGACCGCGCTGAGGTCTTCATATTCACCATCACTACAGCTCTTCATGAAGTGTGTGTGCGGGAGGTCATGTGACCGCGCTGAGGTCTTCATATTCACCATCACTACAGCTCTTCATGAAGTGTGTGTGCGGGAGGTCATGTGACCGCGCTGAGGTCTTCATATTCACCATCACTACAGCTCTTCATGAAGTGTGTGTGCGGAGGTCATGTGACCGCGCTGAGGTCTTCATATTCACCATCACTACAGCTCTTGATGAAGTGTGTGTGTGTGTGCTGGAGGTCATGTGACCGCGCTGAGGCCTTCATATTCACCATCACTACAGCTCTTCATGAAGTGTTGTGTGCGGAGGTCATGTGACCGCGCTGAGGTCTTCATATTCACCATCACTACAGCTCTTCATGAAGTGTGTGTGCGGGAGGTCATGTGACCGCGCTGAGGCCTTCATATTCACCATCACTACAGCTCTTCATGAAGTGTGTGTGCGGGAGGTCATGTGACCGCGCTGAGGTCTTCATATTCTCTATAATACATTATTTATCAGCTTTAATATATCGGCCACATTATCTTTCCAAGCCAATAACGATAACATTAAAAATGATCAGATATCAGCAGATACTGATATGATGACTGATATTAAGATTAAGATATACTTTATTGTCCCCGAAGGGAAATTTGTTTTGGACTCTGTTCCTTCCGCAGTTTTTACAAAGACAACACAAAGTACAAAGAACAGACGTCTCTCAACACATCCTCTCACAAACATCTTCTCATATACATTAGATAGGTACGTATAGGCACATTAACACCTTTCATTGGCAGGTTTAAAAAAATTACAACCATTATTGATCACAGCTCCCATATTGCACATCCCCGCTGGTATACATACATATCGTGCATCCCTCGTTTTTTCTTGGTTTTGTGAACATTAAGGGAACATTTAATTTTATAACTCTTCAAACATTGTGGGAATGTTACTATTGAATGTTCTGAAACATAAAAAAAAAACATTAGATGAATATCCAACTAAACTGTTTCAGAAAAAAAACGTTCCATGAACAATGTATAAATAATGTATTTGTGCTGATGTTTTGAGAATATTAATAAAGACCAGATAAGTTTGAGCGTTCTGTTAATGTTAGAACGTTTGTTCCTGAAACCTTATAACTGTGTTTCTGATCTTAAGAGGAGCATTAGCACTAATCCTGCTGGGATTTTACTAACTAAATGGTTCACACAAAAAATAAATTAAAAAAGAAACTCCATAACAATGCACATAAACTTCAAACAGAAAAAGGAAAAGCAAAAATGTAAATTGTAAAATGAATAGTAATTACTAAAGCGATTATACGCTTAGCTCTAACTCACAAGACAATCAGTTTGATTAAAGCCATAAAACCCTGTAATGAGCTTTTAAAATGAGGCTTTCTGAAAGTGAGCTGGGAAAAGTTACAGCCAGTTTGCCTTGTGGTTCCAGTGAATATTAATCAAATCTACGAATATAAATAAATGTGAGTGTAAATCAAAACAGGTCAAGAAGCGACTTTAGGACCACACACACACACACACACACTGTTCAGCGTGTGCGTGCGTGCGTGTGCGTGCGTGCGTGTGTGTGTGTGTGCATGCGTGCGTGCGTGTGTGTGTGTGTGTGTGTGTGTGTGTGTGTGGTGTGTGCGTGCGTGCGTGCGTGCGTGCGTGCGTGCGTGCGTGCGTGCGTGGTGTGTGTGTGTGTGTGTGTGTGTGTGTGTGTGTGTGTGTGTGTGTGTGTGTGTGTGTGTGTGGGGGGGCTCTTTGATGTCACCTCATCTGAGATGTAGATGTTTCTGGGATGTCAGACGATGTCCAGAGTCGTGACGCTCGTATAAACAGCGTCGAGCCGCACGTCGTTACGCTCACTAAAAGCTTCTTAACTAACAAATGCTGATTTATATTTAACAAATGCTGATTAAAGGGTCAATGACAAAAATAGTGTCTTTGATAAAGAGTAAAACATGGTTTTGAAAACTTTTATATAAGAAAAGTTTGACTGGAAGGACTTGTGTGTAACAGAGTGTAATATATGTTCTGTACACCTTGAGTTCACGTGTTGTGAGAATGTCCTGATAATGTTCACACTAAGTTGTGAAAATTTAATTTCTGGATGTTCAAAACGTCCAGTTTTTAAAAACATTTTTCTTGGTTATGCAAATATTATATCAAATACCTTAGTATCATTCTACAAACATTATGGCAACGTTAAACTACTTTTAAATCTGACTGTTTTCTATAGGCTACATGAGTAGAACTGAGTAAAATTATTCCTTTTCAATTTTACTCGAAGTAAAAGTACAAAAGTACTTGATTTTTAATGTACTTAAGTATTAAAAGTAAATAGTAGTGATTGATAAATGTTTAGGTATAATTCTATATACTCCATCGTACCGGTTATAATGCAGACACACAGAGCTTAAACACGTCTCAGTCTGACATCTTTATCAGTTATCATGAACTGTCAAATAGCAGCACTATAAGTTTATGCAGACACTTAATATGTATTGATCTGCAAGAAAGAAAACATTTATTTTATTACCATAACTTGATAACTACTACTGATAATACTGATAATTCAATAATAAAATATATCAGATATTGTATAAAAAATAGGAAAAAGAAAATGTTTGTAAATGTGTTAACATGGGGTTAAATGTGATAAGAGAAGAATGCTAGTTTTACATAGGAGAATCTGCATTAATTAGCGTTATTTTAACATCATGTTTAGTTTTCGGCCTCATTCACAGGGTAATACACAAGTCTTAATTCAAACATATCAATTGGCTTGAACAGCTCGCACTTTTAAAGCAGATTTAGTTCACAAACAACTGACCTAAATATTTAATTTTCATTTACAATAATAAATCTTAAAATTTGGCATTAGTAACTTACTTCTCGCGTCATCAGTCGCTCTGAGAATCTTCCGCTCTTGCCTCATCGTGAGTCAGTGAGTCATGAGTCTTTTACTCGTGAGTCAGTAAATTGTGAGTCAGTGAATCTGGAGTCAGTGAATCGTGAGTCTTTTACCCACGAGTCAGTGAATCGTAAGTCAGTGAATCGTGAGTCTTTTACTCGTGAGTCAGTGAATTGTAAGTCAGTGAATCGTGAGTCAGTGAGTCGTGAGTCAGCGAGTCATGAACCGTAGACTCGATCTGACCGGATCAGAACAGAGAAAGCGATCGGATCGCAGTGAGTCAGTGAGTCGTGAGTCAGTGATTCGTGAACCAGAGACTCGTTCTGACCGGATCAGAATAGAGAAAGTGATCGGATCGCAGTGAGTCAGTGAATCGTGAGTCAGTGAGTCGTGAGTCAGTGAGTCGTGAACCAGAGACTCGTTCTGACCGGATCAGAATAGAGAAAGCGATCGGATCGCAGTGAGTCAGTGAATCGTGAGTCAGTGAGTCGTGAGTCAGTGAGTCGTGAACCAGAAACTCGTTCTGACCGGATCAGAATAGAGAAAGCGATTGGATCGCAGTGAGTCAGTGAATCATGAGTCAGTGAGTCGTGAGTCAGTGAGTCGTGAACCAGAGACTCGTTCTGACCGGATCAGAATAGAGAAAGCGATCGGATCGCAGTGAGTCAGTGAATCATGAGTCAGTGAGTCGTGAGTCAGTGAGTCGTGAACCAGAAACTCGTTCTGACCGGATCAGGATAGAGAAAGCGATCGGATCGCAGTGAGTCAGTGAATCGTGAGTCAGTGAGTCGTGAGTCAGTGAGTCGTGAACCAGAAACTCGTTCTGACCGGATCAGGATAGAGAAAGCGATCGGATCGCAGTGAGTCAGTGAATCGTGAGTCAGTGAGTCGTGAGTCAGTGAGTCGTGAACCAGAAACTCGTTCTGACCGGATCAGGATAGAGAAAGCGATCGGATCGCAGTGAGTCAGTGAATCGTGAGTCAGTGAGTCGTGAGTCAGTGAGTCGTGAACCAGAGACTCGTTCTGACCGGATCAGGATAGAGAAAGCGATCGGATCGCAGTGAGTCAGTGAATCGTGAGTCAGTGAGTCGTGAGTCAGTGAGTCGTGAACCAGAAACTCGTTCTGACCGGATCAGGATAGAGAAAGCGATCGAATCGCAGTGAGTCAGTGAATCGTGAGTCAGTGAGTCGTGAGTCAGTGAGTCGTGAACCAGAAACTCGTTCTGACCGGATCAGGATAGAGAAAGCGATCGGATCGCAGTGAGTCAGTGAATCGTGAGTCAGTGAGTCGTGAGTCAGTGAGTCGTGAACCAGAAACTCGTTCTGACCGGATCAGAATAGAGAAAGCGATCGGATCGCAGTGAGTCAGTGAATCGTGAGTCAGTGAGTCGTGAGTCAGTGAGTCGTGAACCAGAAACTCGTTCTGACCGGATCAGGATAGAGAAAGCGATCGGATCGCAGTGAGTCAGGAGTGAAGCGATTTCAGGTTCACTGAAGGATCAGCTCGTTATCGGAGCACGTGACGACTCCTTCAGTTCTAAACAACGTGGAACGTCGCGTTTTATGAAATTTAGTGGAGTAAAAAGTAAAAGCTCCCCAAAATAAAAATACTCTGATAAAGTAGGCTACAGATACTTGAGAAATGTATTTAATTACAGTACAGTAACGAAGTAAAAATACCTCTTTACTTCAAGCTCTAGTTTCAGAGACTCGCACACAATCATGTTTCTGTCACACCTTTATGGTTTATGATCACGACTGCGGTTTGGCAGACAATAGCCAAGTTTCCATCCACTTGTCAATCGAATTATCAGAAGTTTGGTAAAAAAACTCATGCGAATAAAGCTGGTGAAAGTGTGTTTCCATACAACGGCTTTAAAGCGGATAAAAACCTGTGTGTAATGACGTCACATGCTGTTTTTGTTGTTTTGTCAAATTGGTATATCGAATTGATTTGAGACATGTTAAGGTGTTTCCATTCATTTTCGCACAACATTCAAGCAAACATTTGTGAACAAAGTTTTGCTAGACAAAATGGATCGC
This sequence comes from Chrosomus eos, assembly GCA_036326025.1. Lineage (NCBI taxonomy): Eukaryota > Metazoa > Chordata > Actinopteri > Cypriniformes > Leuciscidae > Chrosomus > Chrosomus eos. Next base: position 40,069,081 of record CM070834.1, read on the forward strand.
GCCATAATAACGTTTCCATCAGCGTTTATCGCATAAGCCGTATATCCATCAAGATAAAATCCCATGAGACCGAACGCATTTCATTTGAGTCGATAATCATGAAATTCAATTGAATTTTACTGTTTCCATAATGCATTTTTCATTCGATATCACTTAATGCGGATAAAAACTTGTGGATGGAAACACAGTTAATATTACATATGATTTCAAATGAATAATCAGTGAGGCCGTGTTGTTAACAATTTGAATAAAAGTACATTCTTAGAGGAAAACGATCTAAATGTAACCTTAGGGTTATTGTTTCATTTTAATTAATTTTTCATTTGAATGAAATTTTATAAATTAAGTAGCTCGTAAACATACTTTATCCCTATGAAATAAACTAAAGAAAATTTAAGCCACTTCGAGAACCTTTTAGACATAAAGCTTTCTTTAAAGTTGAGTCAAGAACCACTGAACTGTTTCTCTAAGAGTATAATAATAAAAGCCTCACAATGCACTGTAAAAAATATTTTAGCAATTTAGTTATTTCAACTTATTTTTTTAACTAGATTGTCCAGACAACAAGAAATTTTAAGTTTTCTTGTCCTCAACTTATCGAAATAAGTTAGTTAAACTAAAAAAAACCCATGCAAAAAGATAACTCAAAATAATGAGTTAACTTTTTTTACAGTGTGCTATATTTAATGTGTTTTTCCTTTTAATGAGACTCATTATGATATCTAGCCTAGGAAAAGCCAGACAACTTCCGGCAAATTTAGATTTGCTCTGAAAGTTAGTCTGGCAAAGAGCTCATTCAAGTCCATTTCCAGTCCGCAGAAATCGCGGCACCAATCAGAAGCGTTGGGGCGGGCTTTACACGATGTTTCAACTGAGAAGGGTCTGGTTTTATATATATATATATATATATTTGAGCTGAATCTGTTGAGTATGAAGTGTGTGTTGCGGGAGCCAGAGGTCAGCGCTGAGATGGAGTGTGTGTGTTACGAGGGCCGACGCGTCTCCTCTGTAGCGCGGGTGTGTTTGGGCCCTAATGCATCGACCCTGACCCCGGGGCCTGTAAATCAGCATCTGGGCCTCAAATCTGCATGTGCACCTCAGAGAGAGAGAGAGAGAGAACTTCTCTACCGTCATGCGTCTGCTATTAGAGTTTGGGAAATATTCAGTTTTATATGTGTGTAAGCAGGCAAACTGCAGTTGAATAGCATCAGCGCTGTATTAAGCGTCTGGTGAAGTGTTGATGCGGTGACTCTGGTGGCCAGCAGGGGGCGACAGCTGATGCTCTGACCAGGCCTGAATCATGAACACATGAATGAAGAGCACAGGGACTCAGTCTTGGACATCCTTCAGCTCATATCCACAGAGGAAGCTTTGTATCATAAACCACACAGTAACAAGAAAACGTCCCACTTTATATTAAGTGGCTTTAAGTACTATGTACTTATTGTGTTCAGGTTGTATTGTAAAACACTTTTGCTATTATTGAGATGTGATACTGTTAAGGTTATGGGCTGGTGTGTGTGGTATGGGTAGGTATAAGGTTGGGTTAAGGTGTAAGGGAATGGTTAACTGTGTAATTACAAATGTAATTACATACATTAATTACAGCTGTAATTACATGCAGGTATTTTCAAAATATAAGTACAATACAAAAACATGTCTGTACACAATTAGTCTATTGTACCAAATTCTTAATTTCAATGCAAGCACATAGTACTTAAAGCCACTTAATATAAAGTGGGACCCAAGGAAAGACTACAGATAGTTTGGTTGCCCTTTATTTTACAGTATCTGCACTTACACTGTAAAAAGTGATCAGTTGAGTTAACTTTAAAAAATTGAGGAAACTTAACATGATTGAGTAAATAAATGTTATGCTTAATCAAAACAATTAGGTATTTTGGAATTGTCAAGTTCACTTAACTTAATTTGTTCAGTTAGGCATTAAGTTTATTTATGTACAATTTTTTTAGGAAACCCGTTGTCTTAAAATAATTAAGTAAGTGAACTGAACACATGTTAAGGTTTGGTTAATAGTGTGTATATGCAGAGCCGGGCTGTATAATAAAACACGACTAATATTTTCATAACCGGCTCTGATTATTTGAAAGCCCAGTGTGTCTGAGTCACAGCTAATCCCGGCCCGTTTATAACTCACACACACAGCACTGAACACAGCTAATCCCGGCCCGTTTATAACTCACACACACAGCACTGAACACAGCTAATCCCGGCCCGTTTATAACTCACACACACAGCACTGAACACAGCTAATCCCGGCCCGTTTATAACTCACACACACAGCACTGAACACAGCTAATCCCGGCCCGTTTATAACTCACACACACAGCACTGAACACAGCTAATCCCGGCCCGTTTATAACTCACACACACAGCACTGAACACAGCTAATCCGGCCCGTTTACAACTCACACACACAGCACTGAACACAGCTAATCCAGACCCGTTTATAACTCACACACACAGCACTGAACACAGCTAATCCCGGCCCGTTTATAACTCACACACACAGCACTGAACACAGCTAATCCAGACCCGTTTATAACTCACACACACAGCACTGAACACAGCTAATCCAGACCCGTTTATAACTCACACACACAGCGCTGAACACAGCTAATCCAGACCCGTTTACAACTCACACACACAGCACTGAACACAGCTAATCCAGACCCGTTTATAACTCACACACACAGCACTGAACACAGCTAATCCAGACCCGTTTATAACTCACACACACAGCACTGAACACAGCTAATCCCGGCCCGTTTACAACTCACACACACAGCACTGAACACAGCTAATCCAGACCCGTTTATAACTCACACACACAGCACTGAACACAGCTAATCCCGGCCCGTTTATAACTCACACACACAGCACTGAACACAGCTAATCCAGACCCGTTTATAACTCACACACACAGCACTGAACACAGCTAATCCGGCCCGTTTACAACTCACACACACAGCACTGAACACAGCTAATCCAGACCGTTTATAACTCACACACACAGCACTGAACACAGCTAATCCCGGCCGTTTATAACTCACACACACAGCACTGAACACAGCTAATCCAGACCCGTTTATAACTCACACACACAGCACTGAACACAGCTAATCCAGACCCGTTTATAACTCACACACACAGCGCTGAACACAGCTAATCCAGACCCGTTTACAACTCACACACACAGCACTGAACACAGCTAATCCAGACCCGTTTATAACTCACACACACAGCACTGAACACAGCTAATCCAGACCGTTTATAACTCACACACACAGCACTGAACATAGCTAATCCCGGCCCGTTTACAACTCACACACACAGCACTGAACACAGCTAATCCAGACCGTTTATAACTCACACACACAGCACTGAACACAGCTAATCCCGGCCCGTTTATAACTCACACACACAGCACTGAACACAGCTAATCCAGACCCGTTTATAACTCACACACACAGCACTGAACACAGCTAATCCAGACCCGTTTATAACTCACACACACAGCACTGAACACAGCTAATCCAGACCCATTTGTAACTCACACACACAGCGCTGAACACAGCTAATCCGGCCCGTTTATAACTCACACACACAGCACTGAACACAGCTAATCCCGGCCCGTTTATAACTCACACACACAGCACTGAACACAGCTAATCCCGGCCCGTTTATAACTCACACACACAGCACTGAACACAGCTAATCCAGACCCGTTTATAACTCACACACACAGCGCTGAACACAGCTAATCCCGGCCCGTTTATAACTCACACACACAGCACTGAACACAGCTAATCCCGGCCCGTTTATAACTCACACACACAGCACTGAACACAGCTAATCCCGGCCCGTTTATAACTCACACACACAGCACTGAACACAGCTAATCCCGGCCCGTTTATAACTCACACACACAGCACTGAACACAGCTAATCCAGACCCGTTTATAACTCACACACACAGCACTGAACACAGCTAATCCAGACCCGTTTATAACTCACACACACAGCACTGAACACAGCTAATCCGGCCCGTTTATAACTCACACACACAGCACTGAACACAGCTAATCCCGGCCCGTTTATAACTCACACACACAGCACTGAACACAGCTAATCCCGGCCCGTTTATAACTCACACACACAGCACTGAACACAGCTAATCCCGGCCCGTTTATAACTCACACACACAGCACTGAACACAGCTAATCCCGGCCCGTTTATAACTCACACACACAGCGCTTGAACAGGAGCAGAGGTCACATCTACTCCTATTATAATCACAGAACAGTGAGAGCTTTGAGCAACTGAGGAACGAGTGAACGGAGGAATGAGAGGAACTGAGGAACGAGAGGAACTGAGGAACGAGAGAACGAGAGGAATGAGAGGAACAAGAGAATGAGAGGAACTGAGGAACGAGAGAACGAGAGGAATGAGAGGAACTAAGGAACGAGGAGGAATGAGAGAACGAGAGGAACGAGAGGAACGAGAGAACGAGAGGAACGGAACGAGAGAACGAGAGGAACGAGAGGAACGAAACGAGAGAACGAGAGGAACGAGAGAACGAGAGGAACTGAGGAACGAGGAGAACGAGAGACTTCAGTCAGAAACATGTGAATGCAGATCTGTCGTTTCAGTCAATCAGACGTGTGCACTTTTACCTCCAAATCTGGAACGCACCTTTTATTTAAATTATGAAAATATATTTATATCTTCATCATCATTATCCACATATTCATCATCATCTATCTTCATCATCTTCGTTTTCTTCTCCTCAGGACTTGGACTTCAGTTTTTAGCCCAATGTTACATTTCCATGTAAATACAAATCTCTTTATCTTAAAAATAATAATACAGTAAAAAAAAACTGTTTCTTAGCATTAGTTAACAATGAACATTTATTGATCTCAGTTTAATGTGGATTTCAACATTTACAAATACATTATTAAAATCAAAAGTTGTATCTGTTAATATTAGTAAATGCATAAATATGAACAATGAATGAACATTTCGATTGAACTAACATGAACAAAGATAATAAATGTGTTCAAATATATGATGTTCACTAGCACATTAACTGAGGGATTATGATTATTGACCTTTGTAACATGTAGCTTTTCCTATACCTGTTATCTGTTACTACTAACTGTTGTTATTATTATTATTATTATTATTAGCCAATAAAGTTTTGATTGAGTCATAACATCAGCAGCAACATGCAGAGGTTCATCGAGTTTACACTCGAGTGTGAAAAAGCTGATGACTGTATATAATCATCAGTGGATCATTGATTAGATGATGAAGATAATGATGAAGAAGATGAAGATGATGAAGATGATGAAGATGATGGAGATGATGAAGATGATGGAGATGATGAAGATGATGGAGATGATGAAGAAGATGATGAAGAAGATGAAGATGATGATGATGATGGAGATGATGAAGATGATGGAGATGATGAAGACGATGAAGATGATGAAGAGAACATGACTGCTTTCTTAAAGCACTGTTTTTGTCGTGTTCTGCTTATTTGTGTCTTCAGAAGAAGAAGTTGATCATGTTTTTATGCAATAATGTATACACACACGCGTATGGTCATTGGATTTATATTAGAGGTTTCAGGGTTCAACAAGGCCGTTTTGTTCTCCCGGCACAGACGTTTGTCATGTAATGAGATCCAGACGTGTAGAAACACAGTTTACTGAGAGTCTGTCGCATATTAATAACGGTCTAAAACAGAACATCTACTCAAGTATATGCAACACTTTATCGTATATTTGAATATTAATATTAAATGTAGAGGAGATAATCATTTCAAATGTCTGTAAACTGCTCTATTGACATTAATATTTCACAACAGTGTTTTTGTACTGCATGTATAATTGTAATCATTTAAATAAGTTACTGTGATATTTATTCCTTTTCTCACTGAAACCCTCAAATTGTTACCATTAAACCCTTAAAATTTGTCACATTCAAACACAAATTTACTGTAATTAAACAAAAATAAAAAAGTTCATATAGAGATTTATTCTTTTGTACATGAAAGATTAAATGAAGGAAAAATAAACATGCAATACAATAAAGAAACAAATGCAACAAATACACTGTAAAAAATCCTATTTCATCTGAACAACTGAAGCTCAGTAAAATCAACTTGATTGCACAAAAATATATTAATCTGACTTATAAATCTCTCGTTATAATATATCATCACCAAATATAGGATTCAATCTTTTTGTCAGCTTGTTTTCTTTCAATAAGGGCCGGTTTTGTATTTCATTTTAGAACTGATGGATCGTAGGCCTTATTTTTCTGAGCTTACGTATCTCAGTTTTTGAGTGAAAAAACTTATTTGTGGATCATTTTGTCAATTTTACATAAAATATGTATGCAAAAAAATATCCCACTAGTGTGCTCTAATTTTTAACCAGGAATTTGTTTTAAAATGGTTTTATTTTGTACAAAATTATAGGCTTACAATCAATCAGTTTCAAAAGTAAATACAAAACCTGTCCTGATTTAAAGAAAACAAGTTGACAAAAAGATTAAATCCTATGTTTGTTCATAAAATAGCATAAGATATTTATAAGCAATTTTTTGTAGGCCAATAATTCTTGACTTTGTGCTATTTTGTACAAAATAAAAGCATTTCAAAACAAATTTCCTGGTTAAACAAGTAAACGGTGCCATTTTTTTCCACATTTTATGTAAAATTTACCAAATTATCCACAAATAACTCTTTTTTTACTCAAAAACTTGAGGTATGTAAGCTTGGATAAATAAGGCCTACAATCGATCAGTTGCAAAAAGAAATATATAACCGTTCCTAATTGAAAGAAAACAAGCTGACAAAAAAATCAATCAAATATTTAGTGATGTAATCAGATTTATAAGCAATTTTTGTAGGCCAGTAATTTTTGACTGGGAACATCACAAGTGTTACAATGTGGAGGGGAAAAAAACACACAAAAAAATGACAAAAAGTATCAAAATATTTAGGGAAGTTGTTAGACTCTATAAACATGAGCCTCGCCCGAAAGGCAAAGGGGGAGGTGTTGCTGTAATTTATAGTAATATTCTGAAAACCACTAAGAAATCTAGTTTTAAATATACTTCTTTTGAAGTGTTGGTGCTTAATGTAAAAATGTATAGTGTAAACAATAAATCACGTTTGAGAATTCTGCTGGCTACTGTATACAGGCCACCAGGGCACCATAAAGATTTTATCAAAGAATTTGCTGACTTTCTATCAGAATTAGTATTGGCTGCAGATAAAGTCCTAATTGTTGGTGATTTTAATATACATGTAGATAATGAAAAAGATGCATTGGGATTGGCATTTAAAGACATTATAAACTCAATTGGAGTGAGACAACACGTGTCAGGACCTACTCATTGTCGTAATCATACTCTTGATCTAATATTATCACATGGAATAGATGTTGATGGCGTTGAAATTCTGCAGCAGAGCGACGACATCTCCGATCACTATCTAGTCTCGTGTAAATTACATTTAGCCAAGGCTGCAAAGCCGACTCCATGTTATAAATATGTTAGACCTATCACTTCTGCCACTAAAGATTGCTTTATCAATAATCTTCCAAATCAGTTTCATAATCTCAGCATCCCAGATAGCTTAGAAGAACTTGATATTGCAACAGAAACTTTTAACTCTCTCTTTTCCAGCACTTTAGACACAGTTGCTCCGCTGCGCTTAAAGAAGATCAAAGAAAATAGTCCAACGCCGTGGTACAATGAGCACACCCGGGCCCTTAAGAGAGCAGCCAGAAAAATGGAGCGAAACTGGAAGAAAACAAAACTAGAGGTATTTCGGATTTCATGGAAGGAGAGCTCGATTGCTTACAGAGAGGCCTTAAAAGATGCTAGAACTAATTATTTTTCAACCCTATTAGAAGAAAATAAACATAATCCTAGGTATTTATTTGAACAAGTGACTAAACTAACGAAAAAGAAAGCTTCAAGCCCAGAAGTTTATAAGAAACACAGCAGTAATGACTTTATGAACTTCTTCACTTATAAGATTGATAATATCAGGGACAAAATTATAACTATGCAACCGTCTACTACAGTATCGCATCAGGGAGTATATTGTAGTCTCTGTGAGGAACATTTTGATTCATTTGTTGCTATAGGAGAGGAAGAATTTTGCAAAATTGTTAATTCATCTAAATCGACAACTTGTATGCTAGACCCTATACCGACTAAGCTACTGAAAGAGATGCTTCCAGAGGTCATAGATCCTCTTCTAGATATCATTAATTCATCTTTGTCATTAGGATACGTACCAAAAACCTTTAAGTTGGCTATGATTAAACCGCTTGTTAAAAAACCGCAACTTGATCCTACAAAATTAGTCAATTACAGGCCGATCTCGAATCTGCCTTTTCTGTCAAAGATACTAGAAAAAGCAGTATCCTCACAACTGTGTTCCTTTTTAGAAAGAAATAATATCTGCGAGGATTTTCAGTCCGGATTTAGACCGTACCATAGTACTGAGACTGCTCTCATTAAAGTCACAAATGATTTGCTCCTATCATCCGATCGTGGTTGTATCTCTCTATTAGTGTTACTTGATCTTAGTGCTGCATTTGATACTATCGACCACAACATTCTTTTAAATAGACTAGAAAACTATGTTGGCATTAGCGGAATTGCACTAGCATGGTTTAAATCATACTTATCTGACCGATATCAGTTTGTAGCAGTAAATGAAGAGATGTCTTATCGATCACAAGTTCAGTATGGCGTACCACAAGGCTCAGTACTAGGACCGCTGCTCTTCACTCTGTACATGCTACCATTAGGAGATATAATTAGGAAATATGGAATTAGCTTTCACTGTTATGCTGATGATACTCAGCTGTATATTTCTTCAAAACCTAACGAAACTTACCAATTCACAAAATTAACGGAATGCATAGCTGATATAAAAAATTGGATGACCAGTAATTTCCTATTACTAAATTCTGAAAAAACAGAGATTCTAATCATTGGACAAAAAACTTCCTCACCTAATAACCTAGAATACTGTCTAACACTTGATGGCTGCTCTGTTAAGTCTTCGACGTTAGTTAGGAACCTGGGTGTGCTCTTTGATACCAATCTTTCATTTGAAAGTCACGTGTCTAGTATCTGTAAAACCGCATTTTTCCATCTTAAAAATATATCTAAATTACGTCATATGCTCTCACTGACAAATGCGGAACAATTAGTTCATGCGTTCATGACCTCAAGGCTAGATTATTGTAATGCTCTACTGGGTGGTTGCCCTGCACGCTTATTAAACAAACTACAGCTAGTTCAAAATGCAGCCGCTAGAGTTCTTACCAGAACCAGGAAGTATGACCATATTAGTCCGGTTCTGTCAACACTGCATTGGCTGCCTATTAAACATCGTATAAATTTTAAAATATTGCTGATTACTTACAAAGCACTAAATGGTTTAGCTCCCCAGTACTTGAGCGAGCTCTTAACGCATTATAGTCCTTCACGTCTATTGCGATCTCAAAATTCTGGCCAGTTGATAATACCTAGAATATCAAAATCGACTGCTGGCGGTAGATCCTTTTCCTATTTAGCACCAAAACTTTGGAACAATCTTCCTAACACGGTCCGGGGAGCAGATACAGTCTGTCAGTTTAAATCTAGACTAAAAACACATCTCTTTGGCTTAGCATACACATAACACATTATAGATTTCTATAATTCAATGTTAGGCTGCATAGATTAGATCAGCCGGAACCGGGAACACTTCCCATAATTCCTGATGTACTTTGTACATCATAAGAAGGATGGCGTCTACGCTAATATTAGTCTCTCTGTTTATCCCGAGGTTTACCGCAGACCGCCGGATCCAGGGCATATCCAGATCTGATGAAGGACCATCACATGGACACGTCGACACGCATTATCAGGGCTGTGAAGGTCCATGGACACCTCACCACTCATCTCCTCACCGGCCGGATGACCCTACCCAACCAGATGAACTGGATAATATCGTGAAAGTTCTGATCCCATCTGACTCCTGGCATTATGCTGCCTAACTCATAATCATACACTGTTCATTCGTTGGCCAAAGGAGGACTGGCCCCCCGACTGAGCCTGGGTTCTCCCAAGGTTTTTTTCTCCATTCTGTCACCTGATGGAGTTTTGGTTCCTTGCCACTGTTGCCTTCGCCTTTTGGCTTGCTTAGTTGGGGACATTTAATTTTCAATTGAACAATACTATTACAACATTGTTTTCCTGTTATCTCTGTAAAGCTGCTTTGAAACAATTTGTATTGTAAAAAGCGCTATATAAATAAAGGTGACTTGACTCTAGGTGAGTAAAGTCAGTCAGTCTTAGTCCAGTGCAATAACATTAACTCAGGAACGGGAAAATCCTCAAAATTTCACAAACACAACATGAGGGTTCAGTTATTTTGATGAGTTAATGAACAAACTCATTGGTTTTTTGGTTCTCGGATGATGGCGGCGCCGGGTGTGGCAGTTGTAGTTGCAGCACTCTTTGTGTATGCACTTCTAACAAACAACTTTTTTCACACAGAGTCTCGTCAAACTCTGAAGAATTCAGTCATTTTAACAACCAAAGCCGCCAAACATTTTGGATTCGGAAGAAACGTCCTGGCAACTACTTTCATTTACCCGCATTTGTATAGCAAAGTAAGGAAACCCACAAAATCTGTATTAAAACCGCACCAGACCCTTGCGCTAATAATTACCATCTGTCTTCTGTTATCCGGGGACATCCACCAATGCCCCGGTCCGACAACTGGTTCAATGCTGGATAGCCCTTGTGCCATCGCATTAAACCATAGCAAGAGCACTGTAGGAAATTCACAGGTACGCACTTTTACTTTATGCCATGCATCTGAGCTAAACACTCACCCCGATTTTTCCATTTCTCCGGTGAGAGTGGCGGGACCAATGATCGACATGGATGTGGTCACCGATTGGACAGATCCAACAAGGAGTAGCGGCGAGTTTACCGGCTGCGCTGCACTGCCCTCGCTATCGTGTGGGATACCCCCGTCAACTCGTTACTTGGACGGGTATGTATTCCAGGAGTGGAATCCGCTGTCTCACCGGAGTCCATCGTGTCTGCAGGAGGCCGTTGCGGCGGTTGATCGACTTTCGCCTGCTGCTGTGGCGGGATCCTGCTGGGTGAGGTCTAGTGAGTTCATCTGCGAGTCGGTTCGACCAGCTGGGGTAACTGCCTCTGTGAGGCGGCAACTAGCTACACAACTTCGAACGAGGAAACGTGTGTCGGTCCATACCATCTAATGTTCCCTGAGGTAACGGAGTTGTCGGGGGGATCGTTGGACAATGTTAGTTTCGCAACGCCAGTAAGTCTCGGCTTGTCCGATGGTAATATCGTCGGGGACCGAACAACGCGCTATGCGAAAAATACACAAAGACGGTGTCCTGTAAAGGTCAAAACTTAGTGAAGCAGAGGCAGCTCAAGTTTTTTCAGACTGTAAATCATGCGCAGGTTATATGGAATCCACAAACGAAACCTAAAGGATTACTAGGTGGACATCTCAATGTTAGAAGTATTCTACCAAAAATAGACCAATTACACAACTTATTAACCGAATCGAATTTGGATTTCTTATGTGTTTCTGAAAGTTAGTTAAATCAAAGTACTCCAACAAATTTGGTTAATATACCTGGCTATAAGTGCTTTAAAAAAGATCAGGAACAAGGAAGGGGTGGGGGGGGTGTTAATATATATTAGAGATCAACTTAAATGTGAAGAGGTTGCAATTAATGTGAAACTGGAGTGCCTTTTATTACGAATCACTTTGTCAACAACTATGAAATTCAATTTATGTGTTTTATACAATTCACCCTCACATAGCGTGAATTTCTATAATGAATTTAAGAGTTTTCTCTCAAATATGGACTGCTCTGAAAGCCTAATACTGGGTGATTTTAACATTAACTGGATAGAAAAAAAAAAGTAAAAAGAAATTAAAAGCACTAGTAGATAAATTTAAGTATAAACAGCTCATAGACAAACCTACTAGAATCACTAGAAGTAGTAAAACGCTGATTGATTTAATTTTTACAAACAGGCCTGAAAGAATAACAAAAACTTATAACCTTATCACTGGGCTCTCGGATCATAACATGACCTTAATTGTTAGGAAACTGGGTAAAAAACGACTGACTTACTACAACCAAGAAACAAAAATACAGAAAATAGGAATTCCAAAAGCAAAACAAAATAACTGTGAAGTAGAACTGAATCAAATAAATTGGGATAATGTTATGAAAGAGTCCAATGTGAATCAAAGTGCTAATATCTTTGTCACTACAATAAGCAACACGATAAAAAAGTATACTAAAACATGGACAAGTAAACCAAAGAAAAACTCTCTTCCATGGTTTAATGGTGATATTTGGCACATTATGAAAAAACGTGACACCGCACGTAAAACATCTTTGAAAACTAGAAACTGTACGGATCATCTAATTTATACTACACTTAGAAATCAAGTTTTAAGCAATTTGCGTAAAGCTAAAATTTATTATTTTACTAAAAAGATAGAAGAGGCTAATGGTAGCAGTCGTAAACTATGGCAACACATAAACTACTTAACCAACCCTGCAAAGAAAAGACATGCTAGAATAGATTCTATCAAAGTTGATGGTACTCTTGTTAATAATAGTGAGTCAATGGCGGGTGTTTTTAATATTTTTTTTATAGACTCTGTTTATGAACTAGCAAATATATAAATAATAAAGTTTATTCCCTGTAATAGCATGCTAACTGCGATGTCCACTAGTTTATTCCCTGTAATAGCATGCTAACTGCGATGTCCACTAGTTTATTCCCTGTAATAGCATGCTAACTGCGATGTTCACTAGTTTATTCCATGTAATAGCATGCTAACTGCGATGTCCACTAGTGTATTCCCTGTAATAGCATGCTAACTGCGCTGTCCACTAGTTTATTCCCTGTAATATCATGCTAACTGTGATGTTCACTAGTTTATTCCCTTTGTAATAGCAATGCTAACTGTGATGTTCACTAGTTTATTCCCTGTAAAAGCATGCGAACTGCGATGTCCACTAGTTTATTCCCTGTAATAGCATGCTAACTGCGCTGTCCACTAGTTTATTCCCTGCAATAGCATGCGAACTGCGATGTCCACTAGTTTATTCCCTGTAATAGCATGCTAACGCGATGTCCACTAGTTTATTCCCTGTAATAGCATGCTAACTGCGATGTTCACTAGTTTATTCCTGTAATAGCATGCTAACTGTGATGTCCACTAGTTTATTCCCTGTAATAGCATGCTAACTGCGCTGTCCACTAGTTTATTCCCTGTAATATCATGCTAACTGCGATGTTCACTAGTTTATTCCCTGTAATAGCATGCTAACTGTGATGTTCACTAGTTTATTCCCTGTAAAGCATGCGAACTGCGATGTCCACTAGTTTATTCCCTGTAATAGCATGCTAACTGCGCTGTCCACTAGTTTATTCCCTGCAATAGCATGCGAACTGCGATGTCCACTAGTTTATTCCCTGTAATAGCATGCTAACTGCGATGTCCACTAGTTTTTCCTGTAATAGCATGCTAACTGCGATGTTCACTAGTTTATTCCCTGTAATAGCATGCTAACTGTGTATGTCCACTAGTTTATTCCCTGTAATAGCATGCTAACTGCGATGTCCACTAGTTTATTCCCTGTAATAGCATGCTAACTGGCTGTCCACTAGTTTATTCCCTGTAATAGCATGCTAAACTGCGATGTCCACTAGTTTATTCCCTCTAATAGCATGCTAACTGCGATGTCCACTAGTTTATTCCTGTTAATAGCATGCTAACTGCGATGTTCACTAGTTTATTCCCTGTAATAGCATGCTAACTGGATGTTCACTAGTTTATTCCCTGTAATAGCATGCTAACTGCGATGTCCACTAGTTTATTCCCTGTAATAGCATGCTAACTGCGTGTCATGCGTATGTCACTGAGTATGTTTATTCCCTGTAATAGCATGCTAACTGCGATGTTCACTAGTTTATTCCCTGTATTAGCATGCTAACTGTGCATGTTTCCACTAGTTTATTCCCTGTAATAGCATGCTAACTGCGCTGTCCACTAGTAGTTTATTCCCTGTTATAGCATGCTAACTGGATGTTCACTAGTTTATTCCTGTATAGCATGTAACTGTATTTCCACTAGTTAATTCTTAATAGCATGCTAATGGATGTCACTGTTTATTCCTGTATAGCATGCTAACTGCGATGTTCACTAGTTTATTCCCTGTAATAGCATGCTAACTGCGATGTTCACTAGTTTATTCCCTGTAATAGCATGCTAACTGCGCTGTCCATAGTTTATTCCCTGTATAGCATGCTAACTGTGATGTTCATAGTTTATTCCCTGTAATAGCATGCTAACTGCGATGTTCACTAGTTTATTCCCTGTAATAGCATGCTAACTGCTGATGTTCACTAGTTTATTCCCTGTAATAGCATGCTAACTGCGCTGTCCACTAGTTTATTCCCTGTAATAGCATGCTAACTGGTGTCACTAGTTTTCCTGTATAGCAGCTAACTGGTGTCACTGTTTATCCCTGTATGCTGCTAACTGGTGTTCACTAGTTTATCCTGTAATAGCATGCTAACTGCGGTCCTTTTTTTTGGGTCCACTAGTTTATTCCCTGTAATAGCATGCTAACTGTGATGTTCACTAGTTTATTCCCTGTAATAGCATGTAACTGCGCTGTCCACTAGTTTATTCCTGTAATAGCATGCTAACTGCGATGTCATAGTTATTCCTGTAATAGCATGTAACTGCGATGTCCACTAGTTTATTCCCTGTAATAGCATGCTAACTGTGATGTTCACTAGTTTATTGCCTGTAATAGCATGCTAACTGTGATGTCCACTAGTTTATTCCCTGTAATAGCATGCTAACTGCGATGTTCACTAGTTTATTACCTGTAATAGCATGCTAACTGCGATGTTCACTAGTTTATTCCCTGTAATAGCATGCTAACTGCAATGTCTAGTTTATTCCCTGTATTAGCATGCTAACTGTGATGCCCACTAGTTTATTCCCTGTAATAGCATGCTAACTGCGATGTCCACTAGTTTATTCCCTGTAATAGCATGCTAACTGCGATGTTCACTAGTTTATTACCTGTAATAGCATGCTAACTGCGATGTTCACTACTTTATTCCCTGTAATAGCATGCTAACTGCGATGTTCACTAGTTTATTCCCTGTAATAGCATGCTAACTGCGATGTCCACTAGTTTATTCCCTGTAATAGCATGCTAACTGCAATGTCTAGGTTATTCCCTGTAATAGCATGCTAACTGCGATGTCCACTAGTTTATTCCCTGTAATAGCATGCTAACTGCAATGTCTAGGTTATTCCCTGTAATAGCATGCTAACTGTGATGTCCACTAGTTTATTCCCTGTAATAGCATGCTAACGGCGATGTCCACTAGTTTATTCCCTGTAATAGCATGCTAACTGCGATGTTCACTAGTTTATTACCTGTAATAGCATGCTAACTGCGATGTTCACTAGTTTATTCCCTGTAATAGCATGCTAACTGCGATGTCCACTAGTTTATTCCCTGTAATAGCATGCTAACTGCGATGTTCACTAGTTTATTACCTGTAATAGCATGCTAACTGCGATGTTTACTAGTTTATTCCCTGTAATAGCATGCTAACTGCGATGTCCACTAGTTTATTTCCCTGTAATAGCATGCTAACTGCGATGTCCACTAGTTTATTCCCTGTAATAGCATGCTAACTGCGATGTTCACTAGTTTATTACCTGTAATAGCATGCTAACTGCGATGTTCACTAGTTTATTCCCTGTAATAGCATGCTAACTGCGATGTTCACTAGTTTATTCCCTGTAAAAGCATGCTAGTTCACTACAGCTTGTGTGTGTAGGCTCTGAAACTGAGGAACGGCTTTACACCTACTGTGTTCAATCTACCTCATTAACTAATGCCTGAAGGTCAATTAGAAAAGTAGCAGATCATTAAGTGTAATCTGGAGGTGTAAATCAGGCTCAGTCCCAGGATTAGATGATTCCTCTAATTATTCAATCAGGTTTTATGGCAGGTTTTAAACAGGAAGTGTTTATGAATGCACTGAACAGCCGGTCAGAACATTACTGTAGTGACAGCTCGAGACAGCCGCAGCGGAAACGTTCAAAGCAAAATATAAAACTATGATTATTGAAAACAGCTGTAGCCTGAACATGTGCAGTATATTTGGGTTCTACAGGTTCTATATGTGGTATATTATGATTAATAGAACTTGTTATATCTTAAAGTCATCATGAAACTGAAGTTGCGCTGGTCTTTTCTTCTCTATTGTGTCGTTAAACGCTTCTGGAATAAGAACCAATGTGGGCGGGGCTTGATTGTGTCAGTGGGGGATTGATTGGCTGGTCTGTGTGTGATGTAACAGGAGGCGGAGTCAATGTGGCCACACCCACTGAGTGGCAGTGATGGTGTTCACATCTTAAACGGGAAAGAGCTTTGCGATCGACTCTACAAACAGATTCAACAAGAAATCTGAGGTGTATTTTCACAGACTGCTGAAAGCTACAGAACACAGAAGAAAATGGATCTGCAATTCACAGAAACAACTAGAATCCACCGTTTTGTGTCAGATATGTTGAATTTGGGGGTAAAATCAAACCCTAAGTCATCAATTGTATAGACAATTCATCAATGAAATATTCAGGGCCGGCGCTCCGCACACGCACATCACGCACTGCGCGTAGGGCACCAAGTGCTTGGGGGGGCACCAAAAAATCTGGGTCGTGAAAAATCATCACAATAGGCTACTAGTATAAATAACAAATAAAATATGTCTTAGGCATGTTAATATACAAAAGCAATAAAAACGTAATATAGGCCTAGACCAAATTAGTTGAGAAAAAGGTGAATCTCCTGTGCCAGTCTCCCTCTGGTGCCCCCCTTCCCCACCTCAAGTGGTCTGTTCGATTAAGAGTCGGGGGCAGAAAAAAGGAAAAAGAAGAGACAGCGGGATGATACTCGCATGTCGCTTGCAGGTATGACAATGTTTTAAATA
Organism: Chrosomus eos; assembly: GCA_036326025.1. Taxonomy (NCBI): domain Eukaryota; kingdom Metazoa; phylum Chordata; class Actinopteri; order Cypriniformes; family Leuciscidae; genus Chrosomus; species Chrosomus eos. Next base: position 40,086,228 of record CM070834.1, read on the forward strand.
AAAATGTTATGGTGTGTTTACACCGAACGTGAATGTAATTATTTGCGCGAGTAGATTACATACAAAGTCAATGCAAAGACGCGAATAGACGCATCATTCGCGCCAGGCGTTGCGAATGACGCGAATTGGGTGACGCGATTGGCACGAATGTGTTCCGCGCAAGTTGAAAAATTTGAACTCAAGCGAATGTTCAAGCGTCTAACTAGACGCGACAGACGCGTATTTGACGCTCTATTCGCGTTCGGTGTTGTAGCGCGGGCGCCCTTGCGTCGTGTATGCATGTCCTGGGGGGCGTCGCTAGTAGTGCAATTGATCCGGGGCTTTTTTAGCCCTGCATGTTGAATCTTTTATTTTAACGAGGGTCCGGGGGTTTCTCCCTAGAAATTTTGAAACTTGGGCTGTTTAAGATGCAGTTAGTTTGTTTGAGAAGAAAAGGAAGACCGCTTAGATACGTTTTTTCGTTGTTGTTCTATGCGGATAATGCGGTCATTTTCAAGAGGTTCATAGGCCAATTAAGGCCCGGGGGCGACATCTGTTGGTGAAACTGCAATTAGAAAAAAAAAAAAACACATTATTTTCATATTCACAGAGTTGTCAAATTATTAGGGCTGGGAAAAGATTAATTGGATCCAACATAAAAGTTTGTGTCTGCATAATATATATGTGGGTGTACTGTGTATAATTATTTTGTATATATAAATACACACACATATGCATGTATATATTTAAGAAATATTTGCATGTATATAGCCTACTGTATATATTTATATATATAATTTATATTATATATAAATTTAAATATTTTATATATAAATAACAAATATTTCTTAAATACATACATGCAAATTGTTGCCATTGTTAATGTGAAATTATTGTTATTTTTTTATAACTAACATAATCTAACTAACATATTTTGTTATGAAATAACTAAAATGTTATTTTGGAAGTAAAGAGAACCTAACTAAGAAATTCTGAATGGTTGTTATTCCTTGGGTGAGTGGGTGGATGGTTTGGGGTGGGGGGAGTGTGGGGAGTTTGGGGGGGGGGGGGGGGGGCACCACCAACCATTTGTGCTTAGGGCACCCAAATGGCTAGCGCCGGCCTGGAAATATTTGTACCATATTATATTCTGTTGTTTAGTTAGTTTAGATAATAATAAAAGCACACGATTCCTGGTAAACAGGGTTAGTTAGTTAGTGTGTGTGTGTGTGTGTGTGTGTGTGTGTGTGTGTGTGTGTGTGTGTGTGTGTGTGTGTGTGTGTGTGTGTGTGTGTGTGTGTGTGTGTGTGTGTGTGTGTGTGTGTGTGTGTGTGTGTGTGTGTGTGTGTGTGTGTGTGTGTGTGTGTGTGTGTGTGTGTGTGTGTGTGTGTGTGTGTGTGTGTGTGTGTGTGTGTGTCACTTATATTCCAGTCAATAAATCTTCTCTACCCAGAACAGAATGAAACAGTTGCGGTGTCACAGTAATGCTGCTGCTCTATTATCCTTTACACACATGTATTCATGGCCTTCTTAAACCCTTCTGGTGTGTGTGTGTGTGTGTGTGTGTGTGTGTGTGTGTGTGTGTGTGTGTGTGTGTGTGTGTGTGTGTGTGTGTGTGTGTGTGTGTGTGTGTGTGTGTGTGTGTGTGTGTGTGTGTGTGTGTGTGTGTGTGTGTGTGTGTGTGTGTGTGTGTGTTGTGGTGAAATGCTTTCTCAGATCGGCTTGTGCTGGAATAAAGCTTTGGGAATCTCACGTTCTGTTGAATTTTGAAAATGTCTGGTTTTTAAAATGCTCTTGCGGACTCTTTCATGATCTGAGCAAACACACACACTGAACCGCTAACTAGAAGCTCTGTTGTATTATTTTGCCGTCTTGCTCTCAAAGAGGATTTAATGCCCAGGGCTGTGAGATTAATTGAACTTTTCCTTAGTTCTTGAATTTGGATTCCAACGATTATGAAAATACAATGCTTTTCATTTAAAGGTACACTATGTAGGATTTTTGCAGAAATATATCAAAAAACCACTAGGTCAATTTTATATATTTTGTTTAGTTGATTACTTACAATATCCCAAATGTTTCCAACTCTTTGTAAATCGTGATAAAATTGCGATTTTAAACAAGGAAACCGGGTGTGTGGAGCAGCGGTGAGTCGCCATATCTGCGTTAGCCTCGGTTTCCACCATTGTTTCCACTCGTACTGCTATAGTAACCATAGTCAGACTTGGACAACTGGGTTAAGCCTAGCAGGATGCTCACGCTGTTGTTTTGTTCAAACATTATGGACCATGGCAAGCAGACTTTAAAACAGAAAGAGACTAAAACGAGGATCAACATGTTTCGAGATGCCGAGAGCTCCACGCCCGCGACTAACTTACACTCGTGATAGAAGCATTGCTGATGCACACGTGTGGTCTGTGGAAAACAATGCAATTTTCACAGCGTTAGTTCAAAATGTTGCTTTTTTTAATGCAGCGTACCCACATTCAAGTGTTGATAAAACAAAATATATGAAGCTAGAATACATATTTTAGGGGCTCTTGCTTTTTTAAAAGCAGAGACTCTGTTTTTTCTTTTTCCATGAAAGTTTTCTGGAAATGATCAAATGTGCTGGCTCTGGCTGGCAACTTACAGGAAAAAAAGTGAAAGTAGCCTACAGTTAAAGGTATATTTTAAATATAAAATGAATACCTAAATAGGAACATAGAAGTATACTTAAAGTGCAAAAATATACATAAATAGTAAACTATAAACTCAGTATAAAACTACTAAACTATAGTTTACTCAGAGATACTTCAAAGTGTACTTTCATAAACTAATAAATGTGCTACAAGTATTTGACTTAGTTGTAAACTAGATGTGTACTCAAAGTTTACTACTTACACTTAATGTTTACTTAAAATTATTTTTATACACTAAAAAGTGAGCCAATTTAGACAGTACACTACAAATATACTACTAGTACACTGATATAAGTATAATTACTACATAAAGTAAGCTAGTGAAGTTGAGGTCTAGCTCATGCTGGTTCAGCTGGTTCCTGTATGAATGAGAGAAACGCTTCTGTAAACTGAACGTGACTCATCTCTGGTTCTTCGGCTCTGTTTGAGGTTTCACCAGTTACTCTGAACATCTCAGCACTGCAAGCCATGACAGGTTAGTCAAAGAAAGCAAGATGGTTTTCACATGCAAGGAGGTCTCTCATTCGAGTGTAAACGGAGATCAGAACTAACAGCAGAGCGAGCCGTACAGAAGACCATCCTGTTATTACAATCTAAAGATGCGATTGTGAAGGGTCTGGATGGTTTAGTTATTAATGGTGTCCTGTTCACACCTGGGATTAAGATATGTGTGCTCATGTGAGTGAGGGGTGTGTATGAGAGTGTGTCTGTGAGTGTGTATGTGGGTGTGTTCGTGGGTGTGTATGTGGGTGTGTTCGTGGGTGTGTATGTGGGTGTGTATGTAGAGGGTCTGAGGGCGGGTCTGTGGGTGTGACTGTGGGCGTGTCTGAGGGTGTGTATGTGGATGTGTCTGAGGGTGTGTATGTGGGCGTGTCTGAGGGTGTGTATGTGGGCGTGTCTGAGGGTGTGTCTTGTGGGCGTGTTTGAGGGTGTGTCTGTGGCCGTGTCTGAGGGTGTGTATGTGAGCGTGTTTGAGGGTGTGTCTGTGGGCGGGTCTGTGGGTGTGTATGTGGGTGTGTATGTGGGCGTGTCTGAGGGTGTGTATGTGGGCGGGTCTGTGGGTGTGTATGTGGGTGTGTATGTGGGCGTGTCTGAGGGTGTGTATGTGGGCGTGTCTGAGGGTGTGTATGTGGGCGTGTTTGAGGGCGTGTCTGTGGCTGTGTCTGAGGGTGTGTATGTGGGTGTGTATGTGGGTGTGTTCGTGGGTGTGTATGTGGGTGTGTTCGTGGGTGTGTATGTGGGTGTGTATGTGGAGGGTCTGAGGGCGGGTCTGTGGGTGTGACTGTGGGTGTGTCTGAGGGTGTGTATGTGGACGTGTCTGAGGGTGTGTATGTGGGCGTGTCTGAGGGTGTGTATGTGGGCGTGTCTGAGGTGTGTCTGTGGGCGTGTTTGGGTGTGTGTCTGTGGCCGTGTCTGAGGGTGTGTATGTGAGCGTGTTTGAGGGTGTGTCTGTGGGCGGGTCTGTGGGTGTGTATGTGGGTGTGTATGTGGGCGTGTCTGAGGTTGTGTGTATGTGGGGTGTTGAGGGTGTGTATGTGGGCGGGTCTGTGGGTGTGACTGTGGGCGTGTCTTGGGTGTGTATGTGGGGTGTCTGATGGTGTGTCTGTGGGGTGTTTGAGGGCGTGTCTGTGGCTGTGTCTGAGGGTGTGTATGTGGGTGTGTATGTGGGTGTGTTCGTGGTGTGTTTGGGTGTGTTGTGGGGTGTATGTGGGTGTGTATGTGGAGGGTTGAGGGGGGTCTGTGGGTGTGACTGGGGTGTGTGTGAGGGTGTGTATGTGGCGTGTTGAGGGTGTGTCTGTGGCGTGTCTGAGGGTGTGTATGTGGGGGTGTCTGTGGGGTGCTGTGGGCGTGTTGAGGGTGTGTTGTGGCGTGTTTGAGGGTGTGTCTGTGGCCGTGTTGAGGGGTGTTGTGGCGTGTTTGAGGGGTGTGTCTGTGGGCAGGTTGGGGTGTGTTGTGAGGTGTTCTGGGTGTGTATGTGGGGGGTTGGGGGTGTAGTGGGGGTCTGTGGGTGTGACTGTGGGGTGTTGGGGTGGTATTGGGCGTGTTGAGGTGGTCTGTGGGCGTGTTGAGGGGTGTTGTGGCCTGTCTGAGGGTGTGTTGTGGGTGTGTTGGGGTGTGTTGTGGGGGTTGAGGCGTGTTGGGGTGTGGTGTGAGTGGTGGGGGGGTTGTGGGTGTGTTGTGGGCGTGTCTGAGGGTGTGTATGTGGGGTGTTGAGGGTGTGTTGTGGCGTGTTTGGGGGTGTCTGTGGTGTGTCTGAGGTGTGTATGTGGGTGTGTTGTGGGGGTTCGTGGGTGTGTATGTGGTGTGTTCGTGGGTGGTTATGGGGTGTGTATGTGGAGGGTCTGAGGGGGTCGTGGTGTGACTGGGTGTGTCTGAGGGTGTGTATGTGGAGTGTTGAGGGTGTGTTGTGGCGTGTTGAGGGTGTGTATGTGGCGTGTCTGAGGTGTGTCTGTGGGGTGTTTGAGGTGTGTCTGTGGCGTGTTGAGGGTGTGTTGTGAGCGTGTTGAGGGTGTTCTGTGGCGTGTTTGAGGTGTTTGTGGGCGTGTTGAGGGTGTGTATGTGGCGTGTCTGAGGGTGTGTATGTGGGCGGGTCTGTGGGTGTGACTGTGGGCGTGTCTGAGGGTGTGTATGTGGGGGTCTGATGGTGTGTTGTGGGCGTGTTTGGGCTGTTTGTGCTGTTTGGGGGTGTTGTGGCGTGTCGGGGTGTGTATGTGGGTGTGTTCGTGGGTGTGTATGTGGGGTGTTTTGAGGGCGGGTCTGTGGGTGTGACTGTGGGTGTGTCTGAGGGTGTGTATGTGGACGTGTTGAGGGTGTGTCTGCTGAGGGTGTGTATGTGGGCGTGTCTGAGGGTGTGTCTGTGGGCGTGTTTGAGGGTGTGTCTGTGGCCGTGTTTGAGGGTGTGTCTGTGGCCGTGTCTGAGGGTGTGTATGTGAGCGTGTTTGAGGGTGTGTCTGTGGGCAGGTCTGAGGGTGTGTCTGTGAGCGTGTCTGAGGATGTGTATGTGGGCGGGTCTGAGGGTGTGTATGTGGGCGGGTCTGTGGGTGTGATGTGGCGTGTCTGAGGGTGTGTATGTGGGCGTGTCTGATGGTGTGTCTGTGGGCGTGTTTGAGGGCGTGTCTGTGGCCGTGTCTGAGGTGTGTATGTGGGTGTGTTCGTGGGTGTGATGTGTCTGGGGTGTGTATGTGGGTGTGTTGTGGTGTGTTGTGGGCGTGTTTGAGGGGTGTCTGTGCGTGTTGAGGGTGTGATTGTGGGTGTGTTGGGGTGTGTATGTGGGGGTCTGAGGGGGGTCTGTGGCGGTTGGGGGTGACTGTGGGTGTGTCTGAGGGTGTGTATGTGGACGTGTCTGAGGTGTGCTGTGCTGTGAGGTGTGTATGTGGGCGTGTCTGAGGGTGTGTCTGTGGGCGTGTTTGAGGGTGTGTCTGTGGCCGTGTTTGAGGGTGTGTCTGTGGCCGTGTCTGAGGGTGTGTATGTGAGCGTGTTTGAGGGTGTGTCTGTGGGCAGGTCTGAGGGTGTGTCTGTGAGCGTGTCTGAGGGTGTGTATGTGGGCGGTCTGAGGGTGTGTATGGGGGCGTGTCTGAGGGTGTGTCTGTGGGTGTCTGAGTGTGTGTATGTGGTGCGTGTGTCTTGGGGTGTGTATGTGGGCGTGTCTGAGGGTGTGTATGTGGTGTGTCTGGTGTGTTGTGTATGTGGGCGTGTTGAGGGTGTGTATGTGGGCGTGTATGAGGGTGTGTATGTGGTGTATTTTGCGTAGGTGTGCAAATAGTAGGCGTGTCTGAGGGTGATGTAGTGGGCAGATAATCTGGTGTGTCTTGGCATTCTGAGGTTGTATGTGAGTTTAGTAGGGTTGAGGTAAAAGGATGTAGTTAACGGTGTGATCGCGTGTCAACCGTTAAAATATGGGAATATTGGCCAGCATGAAATAGCAAAGCGTGAATTTGCAAAACTGATGTACGGTTCACAATCATTATGCAAACACACTTTATCGTACCAGTCTTCTGTTTTCCTCATGGAAGAGCTACTGTTATCTCAATATATGTGTGTCTCCATATCCATAAAGCTGCCACATTCCTCCCGTTTATCTTAAACACCATCGTCTCATTCACTTCAGCCTGAGTGAAACAAGGGTTTTCCAGAATCAGACGTGCTTCAGGACCGGAGGACAGAGACTCCGTTTAGTGGAGCTTTTCATTCGCTCCGCTGTTTCTGTGTCAGTTTATTGCATTGATAAGTGTGTTATACACAGCTATACATGACTATAATGAGAACAGTGATCAGGCCTACATCACACTAGATCTAATCAAAAACAGAAAAAACTGACATTCAGGCCTTCATGCCAAAGACTGAATCTTGTGTTCTTGCATGAGGACAAATGGCCTCCCAAAAAATACCCAGATCTTGTTTGGTGTTCCTGAAAATACCCTAAAGCCAAAACACACTTGGCATACTGTCTGATCTGGAGCAATAAGTAATTAATTAAAAACAGTATGTTCTATTTAGTATGAATGCGTGTAGTATCTGTCGTGATGTCATAGTCATGTGACCTACCATAGTACTGTAAATGGGTTAGTTTAATTATTATTCAATGCTGTCATTCTTTAAATCAGATAATCAACCAATGCCATGCGGTATATGTGAAAGTCTAATTCTTCTTCTCAAACCCTTTACCCAGCTGTTAACACAATATAATAACTCTTTTATTCTGATGTTTAACCATGAATGTCAGTTTTCTGAGAATAACCCATATATACATGTGTAAACTGGAGATCTGTTGTATATCATGGTTTATTTTCTCTGCTATGTCTGTTTTATTTTTTGTATACGGACAAAATTTCGACATATTTCTAGGGTCTACAGGTTTCTTCCGTGTTGTTTGTTCAACCTGTCAAAAATGGCATTTTGCCAGTTTTTTCCCGCTGTAATTTGTAGCCATTTACAGTTTATGAAATTAAGCAATGAACACTGGCAGAAGACTCATGTTTTAAATGGTTGAGACTTACAATAGCTGTTGACAAGCGCTGGTCCTGAAAGCAGCCATGCCTCATTACCTGTCAGATATCTTTCATATTAATGCAGTAGTAAACACGTGATGGACAGATCCACCGCGCATCACAGCCTGACTCAACATGTGCCTTTCACCACTACAAAAACACCACATTCATCACACTGAAGTCTCAGGCTGATGACATCTGCAAAGATGTAGGATGTTGTTTTTTGTGTGTTGGGTTAAGGTGTGGGCTTCGAAACGTCCCGGTCTAGTGAACACAGTATTTGAGATCTCAACCGCTGCTGAATGAGTGCGCAGGCAATGCATCACGCTTTTTATTCCATTCTGTGAATTGTTTGAATTAATCAAATAAAAACAATATCAGTAAGTGACGGAAGCTCTAAGGTCGAGCCAGAACGCCCAAACACACACACTGTTTCGATAGCAACTCTGTGTTTGCAGGTTTTTAAACATCCACCAATCACCTTTAAGTTAAATAAATGAAGATTCACTTGCACAAACATGAACTCTTTCCCCGCCATTGACAGAATTTTCCGTCGATCAGTGTTTTCTCTGTTGTACAGTAGGGGGCGCTATAACTCATCTACTGAGAGATTACTGGATTAAAACACAGGAGAAGAAGAAGATCTGCGTAAACCAGCCTTGCGTCTCAATGTCCATACTACACTCACCTAAAGGATTATTAGGAACACCTGTTCAATTTCTCATTAATGCAATTATCTAATTAACCAATCACATGGCAGTTGCTTCAGTGCATTTAGTGGTGTAGTCCTGGTCAAGACAATCTCCTGAACTCCAAACTGAATGTCAGAATCGGAAAGAAAGGTTATTTAAGCAATTTTGAGCGTGGCATGGTTGTTGGTGCCAGACGGGCCGGTCTGAGTATTTCACAATCTGCTCAGTTACTGGGATTTTCACACACAACCATTTCTAGGGTTTACAAAGAATGGTGTGAAAAGGGAAAAACATCCAGTATGCGGCAGTCTTGTGGGCGAAAATGCCTTGTTGATGCTAGAGGTCAGAGGAGAATGGGCCGACTGATTCAAGCTGATAGAAGAGCAACTTTGACTGAAATAACCACTCGTTACAACCCAGGAATGCAGCAAAGCATTTGTGAAGCCACAACACGCACAACCTTGAGGCGGATGGGCTACAACAGCAGAAGACCCCACCGGGTACCACTCATCTCCACTACAAATAGGAAAAAGAGGCTACAGTTTGCAAGAGCTCACCAAAATTGGACAGTTGAAGACTGGAAAAATGTTGCCTGGTCTGATGAGTCTCGATTTCTGTTGAGACATTCAGATGGTCAGAATTTGGCGTAAACAGAATGAGAACATGAATCCATCATGCCTTGTTACCACTGTGCAGGCTGGTGGTGGTGGTGTAATGGTGTGGGGGATGTTTTCTTGGCACACTTAAGGCCCCTTAGTGCCAATTGGGCATCGTTTAAATGCCACGGCCTACCTGAGCATTGTTTCTGACCATGTCCATCCCTTTATGGCCACCATGTGCCCATCCTCTAATGGCTACTTCCAGCAGGATAATGCACCATGTCACAAAGCTCGAATCATTTCAAATTGGTTTCTTGAACATGACAATGAGTTCACTGTACTAAAATGGCCCCCACAGTCACCAGATATCAACCCAATAGAGCATCTTTGGGATGTGGTGGAACGGGAGCTTCGTGCCCTGGATGTGCATCCCACAAATCTCCATCAACTGCAAGATGCTATCCTATCAATATGGGCCAACATTTCTAAAGAATGCTTTCAGCACCTTGTTGAATCAATGCCACGCAGAATTAAGGCAGTTCTGAAGGTGAAAGGGGGTCAAACACAGTATTAGTATGGTGTTCCTAATAATCCTTTAGGTGAGTGTATATATATATATATTATATATATATATATATATATATATATATATATATATATATATATATATATATATATATATATATATATATATATATATATATATATATATATATATATATATATATATCCTAAACAGTATGTGAGATTAAAAGATGTGTGTCCCAAAGCATATTATATGTTGAAGAGAGTGTGCCAGAAGTCCCGGATGATCTTATATTCCCGTCGGATTTTTAAAGTGTGTATCCCTGCTCACTATAACAACTAATATTACCCACAATCCACTGCGCTTTGAAGGAGGAACTACAAACATGATTAAAAAGTGTTTAAAAAACTACACAGATGTCAGATGTGTGTGACTGGTGGTGAGAGGTTTAGTCAGAGTTAAATAATCAGAGTTTAACCTGATAAAAATATATATATTTAGGGCTGAAGCACCGATAGTGTGAGGATTTAATGTTATCCCTGTTATATTTCATCTGCAATAACAATGTGGACTTTTATAAAGATCCGTTTGGCCATTACGTTTTAAATGAATCATTATGTATTAATATGAGGAGAGTCTCATCATGAAAGACCCGCGACTGCAGACGAGCTTCTGTGTTTCTCTCCGATACGGTAGTAAATTAAATTAAATGTGGATGATTTTATCTTTGACAAGATGATTGACAGGTCAGTTTACTATGACAAGATGATTGACAGTTACTGAATGAAACGTGGACCCAGGATGAGCTTCAGGACTGTGAAGCTTTGAGGTGTTGATGGACTCGATCTGTGTTTTAATCATCAAAATTATTCAGTCAAATGAAGGGTTTAAACACCGCTTTCCGGCTTTCTATACGAAATGTTGTTTGTTTTCCCACATTCAGGTGTTGATAAAACAGAATATATGAAGCTAGAGTAAAACGTTTTTGTTCATTTGCTTTTTCTTTTGATTTTGCATGTTCATATATTCATAAAACATAATATGCCTTGGAGCATGAAAGTTAAGTGAATCTGACCAGAGAGTTATAAGTTCCCCGTTCTGCAGTTGTGTGTCTATAACGCAGTGTGTTAGTGTTAGTGTGTTAGTGTGTTAGTGTTAGTGTTAGTGTTCACTGTCAGTGAAGATGAAGATCTGCCAGTGTTCAGACGTGTCGAGTAACACAAGATCTCTGTTGTGTGTGAACATGCCCACCATTCAGCAATGCCCTTCCCCTTTCATTTACTTTCTCATGCTAGCAAACCTCTCGCTGACAAATGTGTGTTTTATGTCTGTGTGTAAATAAAAGTGATTGCGTCTGTGTGTGCGTGCCTCTGCATCTTCTGTTTGTCCAGTCCATTCAGACGAACACACACCAGCACACGCATGTGCGCTCGACTGGAGACATGGGAAACACTGTTGCCATGAAACTGTTTGTGTTTAGCCTCGTGTATATCTGCAGTTGTGCGGCTTGACATTCATGCGTAACAGACTGAGGCTTACTCTGCACTAGCGCTGGCGTTCTGCATTTACATGTTTTACATGAGAGAGTACAGTTCTTCATAACCACCAGGACCAGTTTATTCATCACCTGTGTGTGAGAAACTGTGCTCACACTAAACACAGTCAGTGACGACATCGTTAAAACACTCAAACACACACACCAGCACAACCACATGAACCCACAGGACGATTTACACATTTACAGACTCTTTTCAAAACTGTTAAACTTCTGAAAAAGACAGAAATCTGCAACAGTTCTATAGTAATATCAAATTGAAATATATTCTGAATCTAAAAAATCAAATACTCAAAGTAGCTGAACCCCGACACAAGTGTATG
>CM070834.1:40102570-40152570 GCA_036326025.1 Chrosomus eos
TGTAACCTATTAATTCTGAACAAATATTTCACATGTGGAAATTTGTCCACCCTCTTACATGACATTGTTTTGCAAAGCAATGTGTAACAGGTTAGACGTTTTAAGGAAGAGGGAATACTTATACTGTATTTATAAAACATTTTCATGTCCAGGATAAATTCACACAACAGGATGGACATGTTATGTTTTACACTTGTAAATAAGTCTTCTTAAAATTAGGAAATCAGAAAAAAGTTTATGACAGATATTTTTATCTTGGAGTTGCTTTCCTTTTATTTCCCCTTTATTTCAAAGTAAAGTTGAGAAAATATGATTCGGGACATTAATCTGTCAATTCCTTAAAAAACTTCTTAAATTCTCTAATCATTATTGTCACAGCATGATTGCAGCAAAGAAAAAGACCATGATCTAACCGCAGAATGTGTTTTATTAAACACCAACTTAAAGTATCAAACACTCAGAGGTTTCACACATAATGTGAAATTTAGAGGGATGAGGGAGCCCGGTGTAGTCGAGGGAGCATAGAGCCAAGGTGGAGCAAGAGGGATGAGGGAACCCGGTGTAGTCGAGGGAGCATAGAGCCAAGGTGGAGCAAGAGGGATGATGGAGCCCGGTGTAGTCGAAAGAGCGTATAGCCAAGGTGGAGCCAGAGGGATGAGGGAGCCCGGTGTAGTCGAGGGAGCATAGAGCCAAGGTAGAGCAAGAGGGATGATGGAACCCGGTGTAGTCTGAGAGATGAAGGACCGCGGTGGAGTCGAAAGAGCGTATAGCCAAGGTGGAGCCAGAGGGATGAGGGAGCCCGGTGTAGTCGAGGGAGCATAGAGCCAAGGTGGAGCAAGAGGGATGATGGAACCCGGTGTAGTCTGAGAGATGAAGGACCGCGGTGGAGTCGAAAGAGCGTATAGCCAAGGTGGAGCCAGAGGGATGAGGGAGCCCGGTGTAGTCGAGGGAGCATAGAGCCTAGGTGGAGCCAGAGGGATGAGGGAGCCCGGTGTAGTCGAGGGAGCATAGAGCCAAGGTGGAGCCAGAGGGATGATGGAACTTGGTGTAGTCTGAGAGATGAAGGACCACGGTGGAGTCGAAAGAGCGTAGAGCCAAGGTGGAGCAAGAGGGATGATGGAACCCGGTGTAGTCTGAGAGATGAAGGACCGCGGTGGAGTCGAAAGAGCGTATAGCCAAGGTGGAGCCAGAGGGATGAGGGAGCCCGGTGTAGTCGAGGGAGCATAGAGCCAAGGTGGAGCCAGAGGGATGAGGGAGCCCGGTGTAGTCGAGGGAGCATAGAGCCAAGGTGGAGTCAGAGGGATGATGGAACCCGGTGTAGTCTGAGAGATGAAGGACCACGGTGGAGTCGAAAGAGCGTAGAGCCAAGGTGGAGCCAGAGGGATGAGGGAGCCCGGTGTAGTCGAGGGAGCGTAGAGCCAAGGTGGAGCCAGAGGGATGAGGGAGCCCGATGTAGTCGAGGGAGCATAGAGCTAAGGTGGAGCAAGAGGGATGATGGAGCCCGGTGTAGTCGAGGGAGCATAGAGCCAAGGTGGAGCAAGAGGGATGAGGGAGCCCGGTGTAGTCGAGGGAGCATAGAGCCAAGGTGGAGCAAGAGGGATGATGGAACCCTGTGTAGTCTGAGAGATGAAGGACCGCGGTGGAGTCGAAAGAGCGTATAGCCAAGGTGGAGCCAGAGGGATGAGGGAGCCCGGTGTAGTCGAGGGAGCATATAGCCAAGGTAGAACAAGAGGGATGATGGAACCCGGTGTAGTCTGAGAGATGAAGGACCACGGTGGAGTCAAAAGAGCGTAGAGCCAAGGTGGAGCAAGAGGGATGATGGAACCCGGTGTAGTCTGAGAGATGAAGGACCACGGTGGAGTCGAAAGAGCGTAGAGCCAAGGTGGAGCCAGAGGGATGAGGGAGCCCGATGTAGTCGAGGGAGCATAGAGCTAAGGTGGAGCAAGAGGGATGATGGAACCCGGTGTAGTCTGAGAGATGAAGGACCACGGTGGAGTCGAAAGAGCGTAGAGCCAAGGTGGAGCCAGAGGGATGAGGGAGCCCGATGTAGTCGAGGTAGCATAGAGCCAAGGTGGAGCAAGAGGGATGATGGAACCCGGTGTAGTCTGAGAGATGAAGGACCACGGTGGAGTCGAAAGAGCGTAGAGCCAAGGTGGAGCCAGAGGGATGAGGGAGCCCGATGTAGTCGAGGGAGCATAGAGCCAAGGTGGAGCAAGAGGGATGATGGAACCCGGTGTAGCCTGAGAGATGAAGGACCACGGTGGAGTCGAAAGAGCGTAGAGCCAAGGTGGAGCAAGAGGGATGAGGGAGCCCGATGTAGTCTGAGGGATGATGAACCACGTTGTGGTCAAGGGAGAGTAGAGCCAAGGTGGAGCAAGAGGGATGAGGGAGCCCGGTGTAGTCTGAGGGATGAAGAACCACAGTGTAGTCGAGAGAGAGTAGAGCCAAGGTGGAGCAAGAGGGATGAGGGAGCCCGGTGTAGTCGAGAGAGTAAAGAGCCAAGGTGGAGCAAGAGGGATGATGGAACCCGGTGTAGTCTGAGAGATGAAGGACCACGGTGGAGTCGAAAGAGCGTAGAGCCAAGGTGGAGCCAGAGGGATGAGGGAGCCGGTGTAGTCGAGGGAGCATAGAGCCAAGGTGGAGCAAGAGGGATGAGGGAGCCCGGTGTAGTCTGAGAGACGAAGAACCACAGTGTAGTCGAGAGAGAGTAGAGCCAAGGTGGAGCAAGAGGGATGAGAGAGCCCGGTGTAGTCTGAGGGATGAGGGAGCCGGTGTAGTTGAGGGAGCAAAGAGCCAAGGTGGAGCCAGAGGGATGAGAGAGCCCGTGTTAGTCTGAGGGATGAGGGAGCCCAGTGTAGTTGAGGGAGCAAAGAGCCAAGGTGGAACAAGAGGGATGAGGGAGCCCGGTGTAGTCGAGGGAGCGTAGAGCCAAGGTGGACCAGAGGGATGAGGGAGCCCGGTGTAGTCGAGGGAGCATAAAGCCCAGGTGGAGCAAGAGGGATGAGGGAGCCCGGTGTAGTCAAGAGAGCGTAGAGCCAAGGTGGAGCCAGAGGGATGAGAGAGCCCGGTGTAGTCGAGGGAGCGTAGAGCCAAGGTGGAGCAAGAGGGACGAGGGAGCCCGGTGATAGTCGAGGGAGCATAGAGCCAAGGTGGAGCAAGAGGGATGAGGGAGCCCGGTGATAGTCGAGGGAGCGTAGAGCCAAGGTGGAGCAAGAGGGATGAGGGAGCCTGGTGTAGTCGAGAGAGCGTAGAGCCAAGGTGGAGCCAGAGGGATGAGGGAGCCTGGTGTACTCAAGATAGCATAGAGCCAAGGTGGACCAGAGGGATGAGGGAGCCCGGTGTAGATGAGGGAGCAAAGAGCCAAGGTGGAGCAAGAGGGATGAGGTAGCCCGGTGTAGTCGAGGGAGCGTAGAGCCAAGGTGGAGCCAGAGGAATGAGGGAGCCCGGTGTAGTCGAGGGAGCAAAGAGCCAAGGTGGACCAGAGGGGATGAGGGAGCCCAGTGTAGTCTGAGAGACGAAGGACCACGGTGGAGTCGAGGGAGCGTAGAGCCAAGGTGGACTCAAAGGGATGAGGGAGCCCGGTGTAGTCTGAGAGATGAAGGACCACGGTGGAGTGGAGGGAGCGTAGAGCCAAGGTGGAGCCAGAGGAATTAGGGAGCACGGTGGAGTGGAGGGAGCGTAGAGCCAAGGTGGAGCCAGAGGGATGAGGGAGCCTGGTGTAGTCTGAGGGATGATGAACCACGGTGGAGTCGAGGGAGAGTAGAGCCAAGGTGGAGCCAGAGGGATGAGGGAGCCCGGTGTAGTCTGAGGGATGAAGGACCATGGTGGAGTCGAGGGAGCATAGAGCCAAGGTGGACCAGAGGGATGAGGGAGCCCGGTGTAGTCTGAGAGATGAAGGACCATGTTGGAGTCGAGGGAGCGTAGAGCCAAGGTGGAGCCAGAGGGATGAGGGATCCCGGTGAAAAACTGTTTCATTTTCTCATAAATATTAATATTTATGCCATATTAATGTGAGTGTGAGTCCGATGATGAAAAACTGGAAGAACTAGTTATTCAACTTGAACCTCCATCGCAACGACTCGAGCAGGACGTTTCTCAGTGATACACTACTCAGTTTGAGGAACATTATGAGATGCTGCAAATGTAATTCCTCACCATCAGCATTAACAAGTGTATGTCAATCAACAATCCAATTATTTTACTTAATTGTTTACGAAGTATTTTTCTAATTTATTGTGGTGGCATGTGGAAACTGTATCAAAAACAGTTCATACATTAGCCGAACTCTAGCGTGAATGACTGATGTAACATAAAAGTTGGCAAAACAAATCTTGCTCCATGATTAATCTTTCCTCAAAGTAGTGAGAACAACAGATAATCTGCATTAATAGACAGAGTTTTAGGTAATAGTGGCCCACAGCTGATCAGCAGAAGTATTTCAGTAATACAGCAATAATGCGAGTTAGCAGGAGACCAACACAATATAAAACTCAAAACTAAGTATTTTGAACACCATCTTTCAAGAGCAAGCGGTTTGCCAGTCCTGCATTGAACTACGATATTTAAGAAGCAGTCGTCAGTAAAAATAAAAGGAACACAACAGAAGTTTAGGATTATACTGCTTTGATATCGTGGTAAAGATTAATTATAACCACTTATTTCTCACATGCTCGTCCTTGGGCAGTGAATAAACTGTCTTTACCTTCACATTATAGAGCACAGCGTCTTCTCGACATGATGCTATCAGTACAGGAATCAGCTGCAGTGTTTGAGGTTCAAGTTTCCCTGGTGTCTGCGTGCGCGGGGCGGGGCAATATGCTAATGTTTCGTCTTGACGTCACAACAAAACGGCTTATGACTCACTGGAAAACGATTAATTTCATTGACTCAGAGTCGACTCTTACTTTTGAAAGACGATAACTTTATATACGGTGCACTTTCAGACTTTGCAGGATGTTTTCATTCACTTAGAGCTATGTTACACACTACATCAAAGGTCATTTTCCAAAATCCATAATAGGGGCACTTTAAACACTAACTCAAAATATCAAACACTTTCAGGTTTTGGAATATATACCCGAGATCAGAACAAATGAATAACTGAAAACAAGCCCCATATATACACACATTAAAGGGAGGAAACGGATTGAATTAATCAAACAATGAAAAAACATTGTTACTAATGCAAATGAAGGTAACAGAAAGGTAGAACAGAAAACAACGAAAAACATAATGTGACTTTGTGAGAATTTGGAATAATTGGAGTACATCATGGAAAACCATGTGGCATGAAAGTTTTATGTAAAATAAGTATTATTGTTTAAATCCACCAAACTATAGGATTGCCCCACATACTGTGAATAAGACAAAAGCATCTTATTTGTGTGTTGCTACGAGTCATTTTATGATTATTTTCCTCACATTTGCGGAAGCTTAAAAGGACAACGTTTCATGTTTTCCCTGTTCCAAACTTTCAGCTCCTTCTTCTGTTGATAAAGCAGGGAAATCTTTCAGGATGGGCTCATCCGGAGTGCAGACGCACATGAAGGAGGCTTTAGCGTTCTGTCACACCCTCCATTAGGAGCCAGTCAACTAGCACTAAACTGTTTGGGATGTCATTGTTGCAACTGAAGGCAAAAGGGCAAACAAGCCCATCTAATAACTCTTGAACAATACAGAGGTGTGTTCAGCCTTCAGGCCGTCAATGAAAATATATACATGTCCTTCAACACCGCAACATATATCCATAAATCAAATTTAGTTAAATACGTACAATGCGCCCAAAAGATTGACAGCACAAGAATGACTTTCAAGCAAAACATTTGACAAAAAACTACATGATAAAACAAATGATGACGAAAACCATTGTGTGTGTTTGTTTTTAATTGGACGATGTTTCCAGTTAATGTGATTCTCTACAGCGGCGTGACTGACTTCATACATCCACTTGATGAAGAAAAGTGACGTTAATGAAGAGAAAGATCACAGATAAACACGCAGATATCTAATGAATGACAGCAGGAACTTTAACTGTCAATGTTTAGTTTCACATTTCATTTTCAATTACTTACAATCTAAGAACAGTGGAAATAATTCAAGTGTGTAAACTATGAGAATTGATGGAACAAATATAAGCAACAATGTTGGTCTAATACTTTTAAAGGATGAGGATTGCTGAATGTATGTTGAACAGTAAAATGTTAACATTACGCTGGTTAACTCTGTATCTGTGATGAAGCTTGAGTTTCATGACAAATGACCTTTTAAATTCTCTTCAGGAATGTCAGAGCGTGATTTATTCCTGAAAGCCGGATCAGGGCACGGACGATTCATCTTCAACTGAGAGAGATATTGACCTTTTCTTTACTAAACAAAACATTTTTACAACATTAGATGTCTTGGTGAAGAAGCAGAGTAGACAGTCTCTGAACAAAAGCAGTCCACCGAACAAAAGACCTTTCTCTTTTCAACACAACTTTTCAGGTGTGATCGTTATATTGTCATCGGACATTCCAATCATGTCCTCAGACCCTCGACAAAGCTTGCTGAACGGCGACGGGATGCTTTTAACATATGAAATCATATGCCACACACCGCTGTGCAACATCTCATTTGCCTAAAAATACACCTTGAGACTCCTGGAAAGCCGAAACGTAAGCTCGTTTCTTTTGCATAACCCTGCCAATTTATTCAGCGTGTCTGTCAGCGGTGTCATCCATCTGTAACACGAAGACAATAATGAAGCTGTCTTCCAGTCCGCAGCTGTTTGGCCCTGTCAAGAGCGGATCACGTCTTTACATGCGATACGAATGCACCTTGTGTGAGCCTGTGGGATTTCATATTAAACAGGTCGCTGTGAAAATAAGCTGTGGCACTAGTGGAGAAAAATGAATTATTCTGCAAGAGCATCTGAAAAGAAATGACATCTGCATACGACAATGCAATTAGCTTCTCCCGTCGTTCCCACCGACGGCAAGAGTAACACGAGAAGCGGATCGAAAACAATGCAAAGAGGCCGTGAAAAGATACACCCCTACCGTTTCAGCGTAACGTGAGTCACAAACACACACACATGCTATCCGGATTTCTCATACCACCTCATTTCCCGAAGCTGCAATATTTACATTTACAATAAAGTGTTACCTCAGTCATAAATCGTACAATGTGGATTGCATCATTTAAAGTATTGTCTGAAAAAGTTCTCCTAACAGTCTACTAATACTATAATGACTGCTAGTTGACATGTAGGCTAAGTGCACCATCAAAACAAAGTTTAACCTGTTTTTCTTATGCAAAAATGTGCCAAGATGATTTTGATGATTTGAATGCAAGAATGCTCAAATACGTTGTCCACCAAAGTACTTTGACCAGATGCTGATAATGCAGACGTTGAGATATGCTGCAGTTGATAAGGAGAAGCTCAAACAGCATATGTGCACATAAAGGATCCACTGAAGAGCAGGGATTAAGCCTGAAACACATCACAGACCCCGAAAGAGCCCGATCTGAGCCCAGATAAGCCCCGCTGTGAGTTCAGATGCACTGATTTATTGAAAACACAGTCGGGCGTATGGACGTGTGTGCGCGGCCCCAGACACAGCTGTGTTTATGTGACCCCTGGACGGAGGCAGGGAGCCACTTTCATCATGATTAACACATGCACTATACGCTACTTCACACATGTGCCATTAAAACTGGCTGCAAACGGGAGATGTATGGATCCAACGTATTAGTCTGATGTTAGGAAATGATCTTCCGACTTATAATCCGGTAATAGACAGAATTAATGCAGGTCAATGACAAATAAGACAAGTCTGTGAGAATCAACTTTAAAATTCTTGTGCCACATTTTTAGACATCTTTATAATTTTGTTGCTTTTAAAAATGCAGTTATAAAAATGTCAAGTGGTGCAACCATTGATCAACAATAACATTTGAGTAACAACCTCTAAACTAAACTTCTTATGCCATAAAAATGCTGTGATATTTGTAAGAGACAGTCCTGCGGGGCTGATTCATTGTGTTCTTGTCACATGACTAATTTTTGGCTAATTATCTTTAATATGGCGAATATGTTTTATCCAAATATCAATGATGTTTTAATACAGCATGGTTTATGTTAAGAATTAAAATAAAGTTAATCTTTTTTTTCAAGAATTCCAGGCTTTTAATGTGAGAATTTGTATTTGTTGCTATCTAAGGATGACTTATAACACATTTTACTTTAAACCCCACAAATATCACAATAAATAATTTTAAATTAAAATGTATATTTAAAAAATGTAAAGCATGTTCATCATAGAAGAGGAGTAGGTTACACATTATTTCGTTTAGTCCACTTCAGACCTTCTACTAACTATAAATAACTGCATGTCAACTACAGTCATTAAAGTATTATAGGCTGTCTGCTTAAAGGATTAGTTCCCCCAAAAATTCTGTCATTAATTACTTACCTTCATGTCGTTCCGTAAGACTTTCATTTATCTTTGGAACACAAATGAAGATCTTTTTGATGAAATCTGTGAGATTTCTGTCCATCCATTTGCAGTCACGCAACTGGCACTTTGATGCTTCAAAAAGTTCAGAAAGAGATCGTAAAACTAATGCATATGAATTGAGCGGACTACTCAAAGTTTTCTGAAGAGAATAAATCGCTTTAAATGATGAACAGACTTAATTTATGCTTTTATTCACATATAAACATTGATCAGTGAACATATAGAGAAGCTCGTGATGCGTAACACGAGAATGAACCTCATTGGTTCTTGAGAAGCTCAAAAGTGATGAGTAACACGAGAATGAACCTCATTGGTTCTTGCAGAAGCTCAAAAGTGATGCGTAACACGAGAATGAACCTCATTGGTTCTTGAGAAGCTCAAACGTGATGCGTAACACGAGAATGAACCTCATTGGTTCTTGCAGAAGCTCAAAAGTGATGCGTAACACGAGAATGAACCTCATTGGTTCTTGAGAAGCTCAAACGTGATGCGTAACACGAGAATGAACCTCATTGGTTCTTGAGAAGCTCAAACGTGATGCGTAACACGAGAATGATCCTCATTGGTTCTTGAGAAGCTCAAACGTGATGCGTAACACGAGAATGATCCTCATTGGTTCTTGAGAAGCTCAAACGTGATGCGTAACACGAGAATGATCCTCATTGGTTCTTGAGAAGCTCAAACGTGATGCGTAACACGAGAATGAACCTCATTGGTTCTTGAGAAGCTCAAACGTGATGCGTAACACGAGAATGATCCTCATTGGTTCTTGAGAAGCTCAAACGTGATGCGTAACACGAGAATGAACCTCATTGGTTCTTGAGAAGCTCAAACGTGATGCGTAACACGAGAATGAACCTCATTGGTTCTTCAGAAGCTCAAACGTGATGCGTAACACGAGAATGATCCTCATTGGTCCTTGAGAAGCTCAAACGTGATGCGTAACACGAGAATGATCCTCATTGGTTCTTGAGAAGCTCAAACGTGATGCGTAACACGAGAATGATCCTCATTGGTCCTTGAGAAGCTCAAACGTGATGCGTAACACGAGAATGAACCTCATTGGTTCTTGAGAAGCTCAAACGTGATGCGTAACACGAGAATGATCCTCATTGGTTCTTGAGAAGCTCAAACGTGATGAGTAACACGAGAATGAACCTCATTGGTTCTTGAGAAGCTCAAACGTGATGCGTAACACGAGAATGAACCTCATTGGTTCTTGAGAAGCTCAAACGTGATGCGTAACACGAGAATGAACCTCATTGGTTCTTGAGAAGCTCAAACGTGATGCGTAACACGAGAATGAACCTCATTGGTTCTTGAGAAGCTCAAACGTGATGCGTAAGACGAGAATGAACCTCATTGGTTCTTGAGAAGCTCAAACGTGATGCGTAACACAAGAATGAACCTCATTGGTTCTTGAGAAGCTCAAACGTGATGCGTAACACGAGAATGAACCTCATTGGTTCTTGAGAAGCTCAAACGTGATGCGTAACACAAGAATGAACTTCATTGGTTCTTGCTGAAGCTCAAACGTGATGCGTAACACGAGAATGAACCTCATTGGTTCTTGCTGAAGCTCAAACGTGATGCGTAACACAAGAATGAACTTCATTGGTTCTTGCTGAAGCTCAAACGTGATGCGTAAAACAAGAATGAACTTCATTGGTTCTTGCTGAAGCTCAAACGTGATGCTTAACACGAGAATGAACCTCATTGGCTCTTGCTGAAGCTGAAACGTGATGCGTAACACGAGAATGAACTTCATTGGTTCTTGCTGAAGCTCAAACGTGATGCTTAACACGAGAATGAACCTCATTGGCTCTTGCTGGAGCTCAAACGTGATGCGTAACACGAGAATGAACCTCATTGGTTCTTGAGAAGCTCAAACGTGATGCGTAACACGAGAATGAACCTCATTGGTTCTTGAGAAGCTCAAACGTGATGCGTAACACGAGAATGAACCTCATTGGTTCTTGAGAAGCTTAAACGTGATGCGTAACACGAGAATGAACCTCATTGGCTCTTGCTGAAGCTCAAACGTGATGCGTAACACGAGAATGAACCTCATTTGGTTCTTGAGAAGCTCAAACGTGATGCGTAACACGAGAATGAACCTCATTGGTTCTTGAGAAGCTCAAACGTGATGCGTAACACGAGAATGAACCTCATTGGTTCTTGAGAAGCTCAAACGTGATGCGTAACACGAGAATGAACCTCATTGGTTCTTGAGAAGCTCAAACGTGATGCGTAAGACGAGAATGAACCTCATTGGTTCTTGAGAAGCTCAAACGTGATGCGTAACACAAGAATGATCAGTCATTGGTCCTTGAAAGAAGCTCAAAACATGATGCGTAAGACGAGAATGAACCTCATTGGTTCTTGAGAAGCTCAAACGTGATGCGTAACACGAGAATGAACCTCATTGGTTCTTGAGAAGCTCAAACGTGATGCGTAACACGAGAATGAACCTCATTGGTTCTTGAGAAGCTCAAACGTGATGCGTAACACGAGAATGAACCTCATTGGCTCTTGCTGAAGCTCAAACGTGATGCATAACACGAGAATGAACCTCTTTGGTTCTTGAGAAGCTCAAACGTGATGCGTAACACAAGAATGAACCTCATTGGTTCTTGAGAAGCTCAAACGTGATGCGTAACACGAGAATGAACCTCATTGGTTCTTGAGAAGCTCAAACGTGATGCGTAACACGAGAATGAACCTCATTGGTTCTTGAGAAGCTCAAACGTGATGCGTAAGACGAGAATGAACCTCATTGGTTCTTGAGAAGCTCAAACGTGATGCGTAACACAAGAATGATCCTCATTGGTCCTTGAGAAGCTCAAACGTGATGCGTAAGACGAGAATGAACCTCATTGGTTCTTGAGAAGCTCAAACGTGATGCGTAACACGAGAATGAACCTCATTGGCTCTTGCTGAAGCTCAAACGTGATGCATAACACGAGAATGAACCTCTTTGGTTCTTGAGAAGCTCAAACGTGATGCGTAACACGAGAATGAACCTCATTGGTTCTTGAGAAGCTCAAACGTGATGCGTAACACGAGAATGAACCTCATTGGTTCTTGAGAAGCTCAAACGTGATGCGTAACACGAGAATGAACCTCATTGGTTCTTGAGAAGCTCAAACGTGATGCGTAACACGAGAATGAACCTCATTGGTTCTTGAGAAGCTCAAACGTGATGCGTAAGACGAGAATGAACCTCATTGGTTCTTGAGAAGCTCAAACGTGATGCGTAACACAAGAATGATCCTCATTGGTCCTTGAGAAGCTCAAACGTGATGCGTAAGACGAGAATGAACCTCATTGGTTCTTGAGAAGCTCAAACGTGATGCGTAACACGAGAATGAACCTCATTGGTTCTTGAGAAGCTCAAACGTGATGCGTAACACGAGAATGAATGCGTAACACGAGAATGAAGCAACACGAGAATGCTCCGGCACGAATGCTGAAACCCTATGTGAGTGCAGGCCAGAGGGGGAGTGGGGAGGGGGGACAATCGTACTCGGGCCCGGTTCATGGCAACCGTGCCTAGTGTGAGTACACCCTAAGTCATAACATATAATGTGCACGGAATCCATAATCTGACCCTGTAATCATAATGTGTGTGGAAATGAGTGTTAGTTTCAGCTGAACACTGCAGTGAACTGTATGAGGATCATTTTCCCATAGTCTATGTAGAATATTTCCCTCCGCTGTAACAGTGAGGCCTGAGCTGAGCTTCACTCACTTCAGGAACACACAATCTCTTCTGCTGAGCTATAGTTCCAGCATTGAACCTGACCATGTGCTTTAACTCAGCGTCCATTACCCAGCAGTGTCCCATACAGTGATATACAGTGATATACAGTTAGCACCCTATAATAGTGCATATGTTCAGTTAGGGTACTTTAAGGGCACAAACTGGAGAAGTGCACACTTTAAGGGTTCTGGTCCAGTCGAGCTGAGTGTGATTGAAGTTTCTCCCAGTTCTGTAGAAATGAGTCGGTTATATGAGTCGGTTGAGAGATATGAAACGTGCATGGATAGCTCTGATACTTATAGTAATATAATAATTCATTACATCTATGAAGAAATATTCTTACTGAGACTCAAGAGAAAGAACCAGGAGTCTCTGTCTACACTCAGACGGAGTGTACAACCCAATTTGGGTTGTTTTCAACCCAAGGGCTGAGTAAATATAGGACAGAACACATGTTGGGTTAATTTTACCCAGTAAATTGAGTTGTTTATTTTACCCAGCATAATGGGTTGATTCATTTTTACTATACTACTAGCTTTTTTTTTAACTTCATACATTAATTAATGTTAACTAAATTAAAAAAAAGTAAATAATACTCCACACCACCACTGGTTTGCATGATAATACCTTTATTTTCGATCACATTTACAGCAAAGCATATTTTATATAGTTTTTAGTACATATTGCCTTTAAGCTTGTTAAACAAATATTAAGAGAAAAATTTAAACATTTAGAAGTAATTGAACTTCTAACTTCAGGGTTGTTACGTCTGACCCAGGATCTGGGTAACACAAAAAATACCCAAACACTGGGTTGTTACGTCTGGTCCAGGAGCTGGGTAACAAAAACTACCCAAACACTGAAAAAAAGAATCCCAAAAATTACCCAAAAGGCTTAACCCAGGATTTGGGTAGAAAAAGAATAATATAAAATAAAGTAATGATGTGTAGAGTGTAGGAGTCCAGGAAAAGAAATGACTCGTTCTTGATTTCTCTTCTCCTCTGGACGCGTGACGTCACACACACTTCTTCCACTGGGTTACCCAGAGTAAATGTGCAGTTTAGGTGACAGTGATCGAGTTACTAACCCTCCTAACTCACTGAAGATCCCATACAGTCCTGATGCCTGAGTTACTCACACATGTGTGCATGTGTACACAAACACACCCAGCAACAAACACACAGCGGCCACACACACACACACACACACACACTACACTGGTGGTCCTGTAAGGAGTGCTCTTAACTCTCTCTCTCTCTGTCTCCTTTATCTTACCTGGGACGCCCAGACAAAGGCGTATTCTCCCGAATAAACAGGCCAATCATGTTTGGGCTTCTCTCCTAAGAAAACAGCATCGACGGGGAGGAAATGAGCCGCCAACATTGGGCTTCTTTTCTGCACGCCAATCATATCAGCCACTCAGTTAATGAGTGGAAATTACCCAGCAATGCTCTGCTATAATGAACCCCGTGTGTTTGAGTGTCTGATACGATCTGTACATCAGCTCTTCTTCATGTGTGTGTGTTTGAGTGTCTGATGCGATCTGTACATCAGCTCTTCTTCATGTGTGTGTGTGTGTTTGAGTGTCTGATGCGATCTGTACATCAGCTCTTCTTCATGTGTGTGTGTGTTTGAGTGTCTGATGTGATCTGTACATCAGCTCTGCTTCATGTGTGTGTGTGTGTTTGAGTGTCTGATGCGAGCCGTACATCAGCTCTTCTTCATGTGTGTGTGTTTGAGTGTCTGATGCGATCTGTACATCAGCTCTTCTTCATGTGTGTGTGTGTTTGAGTGTCTGATGCGAGCCGTACATCAGCTCTGCTTCATGTGTGTGTGTTTGAGTGTCTGATGTGATCTGTACATCAGCTCTGCTTCATGTGTGTGTGTGTGTTTGAGTGTCTGATGCGAGCCGTACATCAGCTCTTCTTCATGTGTGTGTGTGTGTGTTTGAGTGTCTGATGCGATCTGTACATCAGCTCTTCTTCATGTGTGTGTGTGTGTTTGAGTGTCTGATGCGAGCCGTACATCAGCTCTTCTTCATGTGTGTGTGTTTGAGTGTCTGATGCGATCTGTACATCAGCTCTGCTTCATGTGTGTGTGTGTGTGTGTTTGAGTGTCTGATGCGAGCCGTACATCAGCTCTTCTTCATGTGTGTGTGTTTGAGTGTCTGATGTGATCTGTACATCAGCTCTGCTTCATGTGTGTGTGTGTGTGTTTGAGTGTCTGATGCGAGCCGTACATCAGCTCTTCTTCATGTGTGTGTGTGTTTGAGTGTCTGATGCGATCTGTACATCAGCTCTTCTTCATGTGTGTGTGTGTGTGTTTGAGTGTCTGATGCGATCTGTACATCAGCTCTTCTTCATTGTGTGTGTGTGTGTTTGAGTGTCTGATGCGATCTGTACATCAGCTCTTCTTCATGTGGTGTGTGTGTTTGAGTGTCTGATGCGATCTGTACATCAGCTCTTCTTCATGTGTGTGTGTGTGTGTGTGTTTGAGTGTCTGATGCGAGCATCTGTACATCAGCTCTTCTTCATGTGTGTGTTGTGTTTGAGTGTCTGATGCGAGATCTGTACATCAGCTCTTCTTCATGTGTGTGTGTGTTTGAGTGTCTGATGCGAGCCGTACATCAGCTCTTCTTCATGTGTGTGTGTGTTTTGAGTGTCTGATGCGAGCCGTACATCAGCTCTTCTTCATGTGTGTGTGTGTTTGAGTGTCTGATGCGATCTGTACATCAGCTCTTCTTCATGTGTGTGTGTGTGTTTGAGTGTCTGATGCGATCTGTACATCAGCTCTTCTTCATGTGTGTGTGTGTGTTTGAGTGTCTGATGCGATCTGTACATCAGCTCTTCTTCATGTGTGTGTGTGTGTGTTGAGTGTCTGATGCGATCTGTACATCAGCTCTTCTTCATGTGTGTGTGTGTTTGAGTGTCTGATGCGATCTGTACATCAGCTCTTCTTCATGTGTGTGTGTGTTTGAGTGTCTGATGCGATCTGTACATCAGCTCTTCTTCATGTGTGTGTGTGTGTGTTTGAGTGTCTGATGCGATCTGTACATCAGCTCTTCTTCATGTGTGTGTGTTTGAGTGTCTGATGCATCTGTACATCAGCTCTTCTTCATGTGTGTGTGTGTGTGTTTTGAGTGTCTGATGCGAGCCGTACATCAGCTCTTCTTCATGTGTGGTGTGTGTGTTTGAGTGTCTGATAGCGATCTGTACATCAGCTCTTCTTCATGTGTGGTGTGTTTGAGTGTCTGATGCGATCTGTACATCAGCTCTTCTTCATGTGTGTGTGTGTTTGAGTGTCTGATGCGATCTGTACATCAGCTCTTCTTCATGTGTGTGTGTGTGTGTTTTGAGTGTCTGATGCGATCTGTACATCAGCTCTTCTTCATGTGTGTGTGTTTGAGTGTCTGATGCGATCGTACATCAGCTCTTCTTCATGTGTGTGTGTTTGAGTGTCTGATGCGATCTGTACATCAGCTCTCTTCATGTGGTGTGTGTGTTTGAGTGTCTGATGCGATCTGTACATCAGCTCTTCTTCATGTGTGTGTGGTGTTTGAGTGTCTGATGCGATCTGTACATCAGCTCTTCTTCATGTGTGTGTGTTTGAGTGTCTGATGCGATCTGTACATCAGCTCTTCTTCATGTGTGTGTGTGTGTGTTGAGTGTCTGATGCGAGCCGTACATCAGCTCTTCTTCATGTGTGTTGTGTGTGTTTGAGTGTCTGATGCGATCTGTACATCAGCTCTTCTTCATTGTGTGTGTTTGAGTGTCTGATGCGATCTGTACATCAGCTCTTCTTCATGTGTGTGTGTGTGTTTGAGTGTCTGATGCGACTGTACATCAGCTCTTCTTCATGTGTGTGTGTGTGTGTGTGTTTGAGTGTCTGATGCGATCTGTACATCAGCTCTTCTTCATGTGTGTGTGTTTGAGTGTCTGATGCGACCGTACATCAGCTCTTCTTCATGGTGGTTTGATGTGATGCGTCGTACATCATTCTTATGTGTGTGTTTGAGTGTCTGATGCGAGCCGTACATCAGCTCTTCTTCATGTGTGTGTGTGTGGTGAGTGTCTGATGCGATCTGTACATCAGCTTCTTCATGTGTGTGTGTTTGAGTGTCTGATGCGATCTGTACATCAGCTCTTCTTCATGTGTGTGTGTTTGAGTGTCTGATGCGATCTGTACATCAGCTCTTCTTCATGTGTGTGTGTGTTTGAGTGTCTGATGCGATCTGTACATCAGCTCTTCTTCATGTGTGTGTGTTGTGTTTGAGTGTCTGATGCGATCTGTACATCAGCTCTTCTTCATGTGTGTGTGTGTGTTTGAGTGTCTGATGCGATCTGTACATCAGCTCTTCTTCATGTGGTGTGTGTGTTTGAGTGTCTGATGCGATCTGTACATCAGCTCTTCTTCATGTGTGTGTGTGTGTTTGAGTGTCTGATGCGATCTGTACATCAGCTCTTCTTCATGTGTGTGTGTTTTGAGTGTCTGATGCGATCTGTACATCAGCTCTTCTTCATGTGTGTGTGTGTGTTTGAGTGTCTGATGCGATCTGTACATCAGCTCTTCTTCATGTGTGTGTGTGTTTTGAGTGTCTGATGCGATCTGTACATCAGCTCTTCTTCATGTGTGTGTGTGTGTGTTTGAGTGTCTGATGCGATCTGTACATCAGCTCTTCTTCATGTGTGTGTGTGTGTTTGAGTGTCTGATGCGATCTGTACATCAGCTCTTCTTCATGTGTGTGTGTTTGAGTGTCTGATGCGATCTGTACATCAGCTCTTCTTCTGTGTGTGTGTGTGTTTGAGTGTCTGATGCGATCTGTACATCAGCTCTTCTTCTATGTGTGTGTGTGTTGAGTGTCTGATGCGATCTGTACATCAGCTCTTCTTCATGTGTGTGTGTTTGAGTGTCTGATGCGATCTGTACATCAGCTCTTCTTCATGTGTGTGGTGTTTTGAGTGTCTGATGCGATCTGTACATCAGCTCTTCTTCATGTGTGTGTTGTGTTTGAGTGTCTGATGCGATCTGTACATCAGCTCTTCTTCATGTGTGTGTGTTTGAGTGTCTGATGCGAGCCGTACATCAGCTCTTCTTCATGTGTGTGTGTGTTTGAGTGTCTGATGCGATCTGTACATCAGCTCTTCTTCATGTGTGTGTGTTTGAGTGTCTGATGCGAGCCGTACATCAGCTCTTCTTCATGTGTGTGTGTGTGTGTTTGAGTGTCTGATGCGATCGTTACATCAGCTCTTCTTCATGTGTGTGTGTTTTGAGTGTTGATGCGATCTGTACATCAGCTCTTCTTCATGTGTGTGTGTTTGAGTGTCTGATGCGATCTGTACATCAGCTCTTCTTCATGTGTGTGTGTGTGTGTTTGAGTGTCTGATGCGATCTGTACATCAGCTCTTCTTCATGTGTGTGTGTGTTTTGAGTGTCTGATGCGATCTGTACATCAGCTCTTCTTCATGTGTGTGTGTGTTTGAGTGTCTGATGCGATCTGTACATCAGCTCTTCTTCATGTGTGTGTGTTTGAGTGTCTGATGCGATCTGTACATCAGCTCTTCTTCATGTGTTGTTGTTTGAGTGTCTGATGCGATCTGTACATCAGCTCTTCTTCATGTGTGTGTGTGTTTGAGTGTCTGATGCGATCTGTACATCAGCTCTTCTTCATGTGTGTGTGTTTGAGTGTCTGATGCGATCTGTACATCAGCTCTTCTTCATGTGTGTGTGTTTGAGTGTCTGATGCGATCTGTACATCAGCTCTTCTTCATGTGTGTGTGTGTTTGAGTGTCTGATGCGATCTGTACATCAGCTCTTCTTCATGTGTGTGTGTGTTTGAGTGTCTGATGCGATCTGTACATCAGCTCTTCTTCATGTGTGTGTGTTTGAGTGTCTGATGCGATCTGTACATCAGCTCTTCTTCATGTGTGTGTGTTTGAGTGTCTGATGCGATCTGTACATCAGCTCTTCTTCATGTGTGTGTGTTTGAGTGTCTGATGCGATCTGTACATCAGCTCTTCTTCATGTGTGTGTGTTTGAGTGTCTGATGCGAGCCGTACATCAGCTCTTCTTCATGTGTGTGTGTTTGAGTGTCTGATGCGATCTGTACATCAGCTCTTCTTCATGTGTGTGTGTGTTTGAGTGTCTGATGCGAGCGTACATCAGCTCTTCTTCATGTGTGTGTGTGTTTGAGTGTCTGATGCGATCTGTACATCAGCTCTTCTTCATGTGTGTGTGTGTTTTGAGTGTCTGATGCGATCTGTACATCAGCTCTTCTTCTTTGTGTGTGTGTGTTTGAGTGTCTGATGCGATCCGTACATCAGCTCTTCTTCATGTGTGTGTGTGTTTGAGTGTCTGATGCGATCTGTACATCAGCTCTTCTTCATGTGTGTGTGTGTTTGAGTGTCTGATGCGATCTGTACATCAGCTCTTCTTCATGTGTGTGTGTGTTGAGTGTCTGATGCGATCTGTACATCAGCTCTTCTTCATGTGTGGTGTTGAGTGTTGATGGTGTCATAGATTTGTGATGCGATCTGTACATCAGCTCTTCTTCATGTGTGTGTGTGTGTTTGAGTGTCTGATGCGAGCCGTACATCAGCTCTTCTTCATGTGTGTGTGTGTGTTTGAGTGTCTGATGCGATCTGTACATCAGCTCTTCTTCATGTGTGTTGTGTTTGAGTGTCTGATGCGATCTGTACATCAGCTCTTCTTCATGTGTGTGTGTGTGTTTGAGTGTCTGATGCGATCGTACATCAGCTCTTCTTCATGTGTGTGTGTGTTTTTGAGTGTCTGATGCGATCTGTACATCAGCTCTTCTTCATGTGTGTTGTGTTTGAGTGTCTGATGCGATCTGTACATCAG
The DNA here is from genome assembly GCA_036326025.1 of Chrosomus eos. Lineage (NCBI taxonomy): Eukaryota > Metazoa > Chordata > Actinopteri > Cypriniformes > Leuciscidae > Chrosomus > Chrosomus eos. The sequence continues at coordinate 40,121,690 of CM070834.1, forward strand.
CTCTTCTTCATGTGTGTGTGTGTTTGAGTGTCTGATGCAGATCTGTACATCAGCTCTTCTTCATGTGTGTGTGTGTGTTTGAGTGTCTGATGCGAGCCGTACATCAGCTCTTCTTCATGTGTGTGTTGTGTGTGTGTTTGAGTGTCTATGCGATCGTACATCAGCTCTTCTTCATGTGTGTGTGTTTGAGTGTCTGATGCGATCTGTACATCAGCTCTTCTTCATGTGTGTGTGTTTGAGTGTCTGATGCGACTGTACATCAGCTCTTCTTCATGTGTGTGTGTGTTTGAGTGTCTGATGCGATCGTACATCAGCTCTTCTTCATGTGTGTGTGTTTGAGTGTCTGATGCGATTGTACATCAGCTCTTCTTCATGTGTGTGTGTTTGAGTGTCTGATGCGACCGTACATCAGCTCTTCTTCATGGTGTGTGTGGTGTTTGAGTGTCTGATGCGACTGTACATCAGCTCTTCTTCATGTGTGTGTGGTGTTTGAGTGTCTGATGCGTCTGTACATCAGCTCTTCTTCATGTGTGTGTGTTTGAGTGTCTGATGCGATCTGTACATCAGCTCTTCTTCATGTGTGTGTGTGTTTGAGTGTCTGATGCGACGTACATCAGCTCTTCTTCATGTGTGTGTGTGTTTGAGTGTCTGATGCACGTACATCAGCTCTTCTTCATGTTGTGTGTGTGTTTGAGTGTCTGATGCGACTGTACATCAGCTCTTCTTCATGTGTGTGTGTGTTTGAGTGTCTGATGCGATCTGTACATCAGCTCTTCTTCATGTGTGTGTGTTTGAGTGTCTGATGCGATCTGTACATCAGCTCTTCTTCATGGTGTGTGTGTGTTTGAGTGTCTGATGCGATCTGTACATCAGCTCTTCTTCATGTGGTGTGTGTTTGAGTGTCTGAGCGATCTGTACATCAGCTCTTCTTCATGTGTTTTGTGTGTTTGAGTGTCTGATGCGATCTGTACATCAGCTCTTCTTCATGTGGTGTGTGTTGTTGAGTGTCTGATGCGATCTGTACATCAGCTCTTCTTCATGTGTGTGTGTGTTTGAGTGTCTGATGCGACTGTACATCAGCTCTTCTTCATGTGTGTGTGTGTTTGAGTGTCTGATGCGATCCGTACATCAGCTCTTCTTCATGTGTGGTGTTGTGAGTGTCTGATGCGATCTGTACATCAGCTCTTCTTCATGTGTGTGTGTTTGAGTGTCTGATGCGATCTGTACATCAGCTCTTCTTCAGTGTGTGGTGTGTTTGAGTGTCTGATGCATCTGTACATCAGCTCTTCTTCATGTGTGTGTTGTTTGAGTGTCTGATGCGATCTGTAATCAGTCTTCTTCATGTGTGTGTGTTTGAGTGTCTGATGCGACCGTACATCAGCTCTTCTTCATGTTGTGTGTTTGAGTGTCTGATGCGAGCGTACATCAGCTCTTCTTCATGTGTGTGTGTGTGTTTGAGTGTCTGATGCGAGCCGTACATCAGCTCTTCTTCATGTGTGTGTGTGTTTGAGTGTCTGATGCGTCGTACATCAGCTCTTCTTCATGTGTGTGTGTTTGAGTGTCTGATGCGATCTGTACATCAGCTCTTCTTCATGTGTGTGTGTGTTTGAGTGTCTGATGCGACCGTACATCAGCTCTTCTTCATTGTGTGTGTGTTTGAGTGTCTGATGCGATCTGTACATCAGCTCTTCTTCATGTGTGTGTGTGTTTGAGTGTCTGATGCGATCTGTACATCAGCTCTTCTTCATGTGTGTGGTTTGAGTGTCTGATGCGATCTGTACATCACTCTTCTTCATGTGTGTTGTTTGAGTGTCTGATGCGATCTGTACATCAGCTCTTCTTCATGTGTGTTTTGTTTGAGTGTCTGATGCGAGCGTACATCAGCTCTTCTTCAGTGTGTGTGTGTTTGAGTGTCTGATGCGATCTGTACATCAGCTCTCTTCATGTGTGTGTGTTTGAGTGTCTGATGCGATCTGTACATCAGCTCTTCTTCATGTGTGTGTGTGTGTTTGAGTGTCTGATGCGAGCCGTACATCAGCTCTTCTTCATGGTGTGTGTGTTTGAGTGTTGATGCGTCTGTACATCAGCTCTTCTTCATGTGTGTGTGTTTGAGTGTCTGATGCGATCTGTACATCAGCTCTTCTTCATGTGTGTGTTTGAGTGTCTGATGCGAGCGTACATCAGCTCTTCTTCATGTGTGTGTGTGTTGAGTGTCTGATGCGAGCCGTACATCGCTCTTCTTCTGTGTGTGTGTGTTTGAGTGTCTGATGCGAGCCGTACATCAGCTCTTCTTCATGTGTGTGTGTTTTGAGTGTCTGATGCGATCTGTACATCAGCCTTCTTCATGTGTGTGTGTGTTTGAGTGTCTGATGCGAGCCGTACATCAGCTCTTCTTCATGTGTGTGTGTGTTGAGTGTCTGATTCGAGCCGTACATCAGCTCTTCTTCATGTGTGTGTGTTGTAGTGTCTGATGCGATCTGTACATCAGCTCTTCTTCATGTGTGTGTGTGTTTGAGTGTCTGATGCGATCTGTACATCAGCTCTTCTTCATGTGTGTGTGTTTGAGTGTCTGATGCGATCTGTACATCAGCTCTTCTTCATGTGTGTGTGTTTGAGTGTCTGATGCGATCTGTACATCAGCTCTTCTTCATGTGTGTGTGTGTTTGAGTGTCTGATGCGATCTGTACATCAGCTCTTCTTCATGTGTGTGTGTGTTTAGTGTCTGATGCGATCTGTACATCAGCTCTTCTTCATGTGTGTGTGTGTTTGAGTGTCTGATGCGATCTGTACATCAGCTCTTCTTCATGTGTGTGTGTGTTTGAGTGTCTGATGCGAGCCGTACATCAGCTCTTCTTCATGTGTGTGTGTGTTTGAGTGTCTGATGCGATCTGTACATCAGCTCTTCTTCATGCGTGTCTCGCTCTGCTAAGAACCATCAGTTGGCGTTCCCTATGAGAATATCCAGACTCGCGCGCTCATCCCGGACAGAAACAGGGAAGAGTCCTGGCGTTCCCAGGTACCGGTCTTTTATTGGCCTTCAACTGAGCCTGTGTTTGGCCTGAGCTTTATCTGAGCCTGTGACATTGAAGAGCTCCTGCTAAAGACTGAAGACACTACAGCAGCTTTACGACTGCAGATAGCGCTTATCTGGAGATCTAGATAAAGAGGCTGGGTTGTTCCTCGCTGTGGCACTCCAGAGGGTTTCCCAGATCTTCCCAGACCCGGCAGTAAATCCTGTTCCAGACAGATGTGCACTTCTGGAGAGAGAGAGGCTGGAATGCTCAGTCTCTCGCTCAATAACAGTTACGGTTTTAGTATCAAACACAGTATACTGTTCCTGACACTCATTGCTGTTGCACAGATAGCTCTGTGTACTTCCACAACAACCCCAGAATACTATACGAGATATAAAGTTCAAAGGGTTTTGATTTTGGTTTAATCACAAATATATCCTGTGTTCTTCTTTTGCAGATCTGGTTATTAACAGGTTATTAACAGGCATCATAGAGACACTGCCAGCTAACGGGGAATCTTCTCAGATGATGTTCTTCCAGTGTTAATGGAAAGATTAATTAAAGACTAAGTTACAGTCTCTCAGATATCAAGCTTGAAGTGGCTGAAAACACGATGACGGGGTTTAGTGAGAGATCATCTTCATCAGTCATCAAGCTCAGGAAACACTATCAACAACAATACATCAGTTCACTAAAAATAATATATATGCTTAAAATGTTACTGACTTTGGTTATTATTTTGGAATGAATGTAAAACTGCGTAAAAACACTAAGTTGATGAAATTTATACTTGGTTTTAATAAATAGAACATTTCATAGTAAGAGTGAATAGAACTGTATTTGGTCTCTCTTTTTTATGAGATGATATTTAACCAGGAAAATTAAGTGTAACTGGGAAATAAATGTACATTTAATATATACGTATATAAAAAATGTGAGAACTTTGCCTAAAACACCGCCGCACACAACCGACTTACGATGACGAATGTCACTAAACTGAACTAGTAATTTAGTAAACTGAACTAGCGCTTTCATAGCGAGGTCACGCAATTTAGTAAACTGAACTAGTAATTTCCTACTACTTAATTCTGAAAAAACAGATTCTAATTATTGGACAAAAAATACTCTCTAACACTAACACTGGCTGCTCTGTCAAGTGTACGTCATCGGTTAGGAGCGTGTGTGTGTGTGTGTGTGTGTGTGTGTGCTCTTTGATACCAATCTTTCATTTGAAAGTCACGTGTCTAGTATCTGTAAAACCGCATTTTTCCATCTTAAAAATATATCTAAATTACGTCATATGCTCTCACTGACAAATGCGGAACAATTAGTTCATGCTTTCATGACCTCAAGGCTAGATTATTGTAATGCTCTACTGGGTGGTTGCCCTGCACGCTTAATAAACAAACTACAGCTAGTTCAAAACGCAGCCGCTAGAGTTCTTACCAGAACCAGGAAGTATGACCATATTAGCCCGGTTCTGTCAACACTGCATTGGCTGCCTATTAAACATCGTATAAATTTTAAAATATTGCTGATTACTTACAAAGCACTAAATGGTTTAGCTCCCCAGTACTTGAGCGAGCTCTTAACGCATTATAGTCCTTCACGTCTATTGCGATCTCAAAATTCTGGCCAGTTGATAATACCTAGAATATCAAAATCGACTGCTGGCGGTAGATCCTTTTCCTATTTAGCACCAAAACTTAACAATCTTCCTAACACGGTCCGGGAAGCAGACACAGTCTGTCAGTTTAAATCTAGACTAAAAACACATCTCTTTGGCTTAGCATACACATAACACATTATAGATTTCTATAATTCAATGTTAGGCTGCATACATTATACATTCCTATTAGTCAAATCAGTTAAATGATTGTTAATCTGCATAGATTAGATCAGCCAGAACCGGAAACACTTCCTATAACACCTGATGTACTTGTTACATCATAAGAAGAATGGCATCTACACTAATGTTAGTCTTTTAGTTTATCCCGAGGTTTACTGTAATCAGCCGTATCCGGGCCGTATCCAGATCTGATGGAGGACCTGCGCCTAGACACGTCCACAACGCATCCCTGAAGTGTCAGCAGAGATTGTGTCATCTAGGCTCTCCCTGTCAACACACACACACACCACTAGACTCTCCCTTACCCCTTTTCCACCAACAAGAACCGGGTGCTGGTTCAGAGCCAGAGCCAGAGCTGGTTCGGAGTTGGTTCGACTGACAAGCTTACTAAGAACCGGTTTGCCTTTCCACCGGCTTGAGAGCCACAACAGAGCCAGATCTTACGTCACTGCATACGTCTCATGTTGCCCAGCAACGCTAGTGCGGTAGCGCCAAACACAAACACGCCAGGCTTGCTTCTCGCAGATCGATCGCCGCATGACATCAAAGCACTGCGAAAGCGATCCAAAAGCACAAGGAGTCGTATGATCTCCAAACACTCCCGCAGCTCCGATCGGTCCGCGCCGCTCCGATGCATCTCGAACAAGCCTTATATCAACCATGGCGGCCGTTGCGTTACTATTGATGCTCATGGCTTTGCGAACCTAACGTACATCGGCATCCAAACACGGCGAATAAAACATGTTCGTGCAGCTCGCCGTAACTTGCATAAACGGAGATTACAATCGAGCTGCTATTAGCTCGATTAGCTGCTAATTCAAAAATGGCGGTCACAAGTTTCTGTTCGTCTTGTTGGCCACGGTAACCCCGCCTCCAGCCGCTGACGTAAGCGGTTCTTACTTCTGCACCAGCAATGATTTGGTGCTACTTAAGAACCACTTTTACTGGTTCGGAGCTGGTGCTTCGGTGGTCGAAAACCAAAGAACCGATTTGAAACTAGGCTCTGGCTCCGAACCAGCACCAGCTCTGCCTTGGTGGAAAAGGGGTAACTGTGAAGGCCTCATCGACAGGACAGCCAACGGCACTGATCTTTAACAAACTTGTCTCCATCCCGGTGTGATTCTGATCCAATCTGACCTCTGACCTGTAATGCCTGAATAATTATACACTGTTGGGTCGTTGGCCAAAGGAGGACAGAGTCTGGGTTCTCCAAATGTTTATTCTCCATTCTGTCACTGATGGAGTTTTGGTTCCTTCACTGTCGCCTCTGGCTTGGCTTGCTTAGTTGGGGACATTAAATATAACATTTAGTTTAATATTCAACAATAATACTGATCTGCTGCATTGAGACTATTATACAAGACCTGAACTGAGCTGGACGATGACATCACGGTTTACTCCAGACCGGCTATATATATTCATAAATTAACTAAATTAATAACTTTTTTTAAACAAAAATTAATAACTTTTTTAAACAAAAATGAACCATCACTGAACTTACTTAAGCTGGACTGAGACGCTATATTTTTCTGGAAACAAACTTTGTTGCATTATTCTCCTGTTATCTCTGTAAAGCTGCTTTGAAACACTCGTATTGTAAAAAGCGCTGTATAAATAAAGATGACTTGACTTGAGGACTGCAAAGTGCTAAAGAGCTTATTTATTTATTTAGATAATTGATTCCTAACAGAAGTGGCAATGCACGAGTCTTGCTATACGTCTAAACTCCGGCATGTTGTGTGTTCTGTATTTGTTGAGTGGAAGTGCAGCTCTGAATCTGTGGCGGTCTTCAGCACACACCCTGACAGCTTTTAATCATCTTTCCAGCGTTTAGTCTGTGTCGACAGTGAGCTTTTCTTCTGAGGACGGCAGTGAAGACCTCACCTTCTTCCTCATTCAGAAGCCCTGAAGCGAGACTACTGCACTCCTCTACCCACAACCCTGACATCGCCCTTGCCTTACTTTGTCTCTTTGTTTGTCCGAGAAAAAATAGTTTAAATATGTATTTTTCACAACGGTAATGTTTGCTCGATAAATCTTATTGTCAGGACACATAAAGAGCCCAGAATACTGGCGTAGAAATTCTCCCACGAATGAGTTTTCCTCCCATCAAAACAGACTGAACTACATTCAGTTACTATGTGTGTGAAATATCTTAAAAACACGCATGCATACGTAAAGAATCATGAGAAGAAATGTGGAATAAGCTTGGGTTCAGAAATCAAGAACATATTCAGAACTCAAGCTTTTAAAATAGCTTGCATAGAACAAGTTGTTTGACATAAATAAATGTGTTCACTACCTTTAGTATAATAAATTGTCCAAAACATATTAGGGAGTTTTGATAATAAAACAAAAATGTAACAAAAATGTTTATTTTATCCAGTATAAATATGTAAATGTTTTAAACAAAATGCAATAAATACAAATGTAATTTGTGTACTGCAATGTGCTTTACAATGCCATAACTGCTAAATTTATTCATGTCTTTAGCCAAGAAAAAACTGGACGTTTTGAATTTTACAGAAACATTCAGATTTTCACAACTTAATGGGAACGTTAGCAAAACGTTCTTAGAACATGTTTTTGTCCGCTGGGTCATTCATGTCTGCAGAACAAAATATTTGCTGAAGTTGAATGATTAGGAGTTTTTTCAAATCACTCACTGTGCAAAGTAGTAATAATGATGATTGATTTCTAATAAAGCAGGTTTCATTAGTTACTGAACATAAGGATTCACATATTGTTTCATGAATGATTGCTAAAGTGCCCCGTTATGGTTTTTAGAATATTCATTTTTATGCCGTGTGTAATAAAGCTATTTGTGAATGTAAATGTTCTGCAAAAGTTGTCAAGTCGAAAGTGCACGATAAATAAAGTTATTGTCTCCAAAAAGAAAGATTTGATTCTGAACCGCCTTTCGTTTGTGTTTCGAATCCCAATGCTTTACGGTTCTAGCCTGGTTCAACCAGACTCTCGTACATTTCATTTGTACAGAGAGTCTGGCCTCGCTCCATTGGGAAACGTTTACTTCCTTGTAGGCGGGTTCTCTGTTCAAGTTCAAAACTATTGGATCTGCCCAGAGTCACTCAGGATCTGTCATAGCCAATCGCTAACGTGTGGTCTGACGTATGTCATGCGCCGAAACCAGTCGGAAACAAGTCCGAATGATCAGAGGATTATGTTTACAATAGGATGTCTGTCAACGAGAGCTGCAGGTTTTGTTCATCTAGGAACAATTATTAATTCGAAATGTATATTTGACACTAGTGATGTATTCATTCAACGGTCGAAGCTGGGTCTAATCATTAAAAATACACCGCTGCGGTCGACGCTTCGGATCTGCCGAAAATGCTGTACAGTGAATGATCTGTCTCTATCTGCACATGTGTAATAAACAACCATTTTTCATATTGTTTCTTAATTACCTTAATTATGGTCTTCAAAGTATGTGTTTTCACATTTTTATTTATGACATTTAGTTTTTTTTATTAAAACAAACTATTGCCATCTAAAACTGAAACTCAAATTATGGTCTTCAAAGTATGTGTTTTCACATTTTTATTAAAAACAAATACAACAGATTTTTATGATTTACAACATGTAAAACTGACACACCAACCATGGTCCTGCACGAGTACACAAAGGGGCTCAAAGTGTCCTATTTAGCTCAAATTCTGAACAGTAAATTTAGTGATTCTTGTGATACTGACATGACTCCTGAGTGCATCTTCAACAACAGTTTAGCAGCTAGGACTCGGGGCTTCCGAACACCAGGCTAAATCGTCCGTCCAAAATGTCACGGTCATCGTGCACGCCGAGCTGCCCAGCACGAACTCCTAACTTTTCTGCCTCCTTCACTTGGTCCCCATTAGTGCAACAAGAGGGGAGACGACAACAACTATCGGCTTTGCATCCCTATCGTTCGCCTTAGTTTACTCATTCACCACTAGCGGACTGAGCTGGAAAATCAAACTTTTCCCGAATCCCGTGGGGAGGGCCACAACATCATGGCCAGCAGCAAAACTTAGCAAACATTGTTCTTGCTCCGGCTTTAAATTCTGCATTTCGGCAGTTTTCCAACAACAGACTGAATAGCTTTTCTCACGTCTTTCTCCGCTGCCATTACTGAACTCAAACTGACGCGCGCGATACATCAACGTCATCGTTCTCAGCCACTCCCTCTATTCGCTGATTGGTCCTACAAAAAATTGATTTCTGGAAACCAAAGTCTACGGCACGATCCCAGACGGAGTACTGAAGGAAAATGAAATTGAGCGGAAGTGCGTAGGAGGGCGGAGCCAGGCTATTACGGTTCTACATCACTAGAAGACACATTTGTATAAACGTCTTACATGTAATTTTACTGAGGACCACTTCTGAAACCTCTGAGTTCAACAAGGGATTTTTCTGGCTCTAGAAAGATGGGTCAGTACTCAGTTTATTTCGACCAACTTGTCCTCAGAATCACAACCTGCAAGAATGAATGATTATTGATGTATATATTTTCTACCGGGAGTTCAAAATACGTAGATTTGTGTTTTATATTGTGAAAGTTTCACAGTTTGTTATGAAAATAATCTTGTCAATGCTGAGGATTTACAGCCGTAACATCTCATAATGTTCCTCAAACTGATAGTGTATGACTGAGAAACACTGAGTCCTGCTTGTGATGGAGTTCAGGAGTTTCCTCATCGACTCACGCTCAGATTAATATAATAAAATCAACATCATCGTTACTGTCTTAACCGGGTAAATCACTGAGCTTTAGGAAGTCTCCGCAGGAGCTGAAGTTAACTTATGGTAATGGCGTTTAGTCTGACTTAGACCAATCACAACAGACTGAGCCTGGCCAATCAAAGCAGAGTACACCAATCACAACAGACTGAGCCTGGCCAATCAGAGCAGAGTAGACCAATCACAACAGACTGAGCCTGGCCAATCAGAGCAGAGTACACCAATCACAACAGACTGAGCCTGGCCAATCAGAGCAGAGTAGACCAATCACAACAGACTGAGCCTGGCCAATCAGAGCAGAGTAGACCAATCACATCAGACTGAGCCTGGCCAATCAGAGCAGAGTAGACCAATCACAACGGCCAATCAGAGCAGAGTAGACCAATCACAACCAGGGCCGGCGCTAGCCATTTGGGTGCCCTAAGCACAAATGGTTGGTGGTGCCCCCCCCCCCCCCCCCAAACTCCCCACACTCCCCCCACCCCAAACCATCCACTCACTCACCCAAGGAATAACAACCATTCAGAATTTCTTAGTTAGGTTCTCTTTACTTCCAAAATAACATTTTAGTTATTTCATAACAAAATATGTTAGTTAGTTTATGTTAGTTATAAAAAAATAACAATAATTTTACATTAACACTGGCAACAATTTGCATGTATGTATTTAAGAAATATTTGTTATTTATATATAAAATATTTAAATTTATATATAATATAAATTATATATATAAATATATACAGTAGGCTATATACATGCAAATATTTCTTAAATATATACATGCATATGTGTGTGTATTTATATATACAAAATAATTATACACAGTACACCCACATATATATTATGCAGACACAAACTTTTATTTTGGATCCGATTAATCTTTTCCCAGCCCTAATAATTTGACAACTCTGTGAATATGAAAATATACAAACACTGGGAAGAGATTGTGTTTTTTTTTTCTAATTGCAGTTTCACCAACAGATGTCGCCCCCGGGCCTTAATTGGCCTATGAACCTCTTGAAAATGACCGCATTATCCGCATAGAACAACAACGAAAAAACGTATCTAAGCGGTCTTCCTTTTCTTCTCAAACAAACTAACTGCATCTTAAACAGCCCAAGTTTCAAAATTTCTAGGGAAGAAACCCCCGACACTCGTTAAAATAAAAGATTCAACATGCAGGGCTAAAAAAGCCCCGGATCAATTGCACTACTAGCGACGCCCCCCAGGACATGCATACACGAGGCAAGGGCGCCCGCGCTACAACACCGAAGGCGAATAGAGCGTCAAATACGCGTCTGTCGCGTCTAGTTAAGCCTGGTTTATACTCGACACGTCCGCAAGAGCGCGAAGCGCGCGCGGCAAAAATGACGTCATTGCGGCGTGGGCGGTCGCGCGTTGGGTGCGCAAGACCCCATTTCGCCTGGCGGTGTGCACGGCACTTTTTGTAACTTCGCGCGCGGCGCCGCATCCGAAGATGAACGACTTCGAGCCGAATCTAGCCAAACTGGTACGTCTGTACCAGCATGTTTATGATCCTTCTATACACAGATACATTTGCATTGATGGGCGACCATAAAAGCCTCTCATTTTGTGAATAGGAACACATTTGCATTAAGCACCCAGTTTGCACTTGTCTAAAGTAATGGTTACATTTACAAAATAAGCATACAATAACAGAAGTAAGCCCTGCTGATGAAATTAAGGTTTAAACACTCTTCAATAAGGCTTCAGTTGTTTAGTTTACATGCAGTGAAAGTAGGCTACAATAAACCTACTGCATTTATTACTCTTTTTTGAATCAGCAATAAACTACTAATAAACGGCAAACTACTTCTTCACTGCTGATTCCTGGTGGTTTAGAGGAGAATTACCCCGAGTCGCCCCCTGTCGTTTCACAGAATAGCACAACGGCGAGCGCGTCAAGTATAAACGCCTCGTCCGTTTGGAGAGGGGCGCGCGCAGTCAGCGGAGACTCGCGCTCGTGCGGACGCGTCGAGTATAAACAAGGCTTCAGACGCTTGAACATTCGCTTGAGTTCAAATTTTTCAACTTGCGCGGAACACATTCGTGCCAATCGCGTCACCCAATTCGCGTCATTCGCAACGCCTGGCACGAATGATGCGTCTATTCGCGTCTTTGCATTGACTTTGTATGTAATCTACTCGCGCAAATAATTACATTCACGTTCGGTGTGAACACACCATAACATTTTTATTTAAAACATTGTCATACCTGCAAGCGACATGCGAGTATCATCCCGCTGTCTCTTCTTTTTCCTTTTTTCTGCCCCCGACTCTTAATCGAACAGACCACTTGGAGGTGGGGAAGGGGGGCACCAGAGGGAGACTGGCACAGGAGATTCACCTTTTTCTCAACTAATTTGGTCTAGGCCTATATTACGTTTTTATTGCTTTTGTATATTAACATGCTTAAGACATATTTTATTTGTTATTTATACTAGTAGCCTATTGTGATGATTTTTCACGACCCAGATTTTTTGGTGCCCCCCCAAGCACTTGGTGCCCTACGCGCAGTGCGTGATGTGCGTGTGCGGAGCGCCGGCCCTGATCACAACGGCCAATCAGAGCAGAGTAGACCAATCACAACGGCCAATCAGAGCAGAGTAGACCGATCACAACGGCCAATCAGAGCAGAGTAGACCGATCACAACGGCCAATCAGAGCAGAGTAGACCAATCACAACAGACTGAGCCGTATGGCCAATCAGAGCAGAGTAGACCAATCACAACGGTCAATCAGAGCAGAGTAGACCAATCACAACGGCCAATCAGAGCAGAGTAGACCGATCACAATGGCCAATCAGAGCAGAGTAGACCAATCACAACAGACTGAGCCGTATGGCCAATCAGAGCAGAGTAGACCAATCACAACGGCCAATCAGAGCAAGTAGACCAATCACAACGGCCAATCAGAGCAGAGTAGACCAATCACAACGGCCAATCAGACCAGAGTAGACCAATCACAACGGCCAATCAGACCAGAGTAGACCAATCACAGGAGACTGAGCCTGGCCAATCAGAGCAGAGTACACCAATCACAACAGACTGAGCTGTCTGGCCAATCAAAGCAGAGTACACCAATCACAACAGACCGAGCTGTCTGGCCAATCAGAGCAGAGTAGACCAATCACAGGAGACTGAGCTGTCTGGCCAATCAGAGCAGAGTAGCCTACACCAATCACAACAGACTGAGCTGTCTGGCCAATCAGAGCAGAGTAGACCAATCACAACAGACTGAGCCTGGCCAATCAGAGCAGAGTAGACCAATCACAACAGACTGAGCCTGGCCAATCAGAGCAGAGTAGACCAATCACAACAGACTGAGCCTGGCCAATCAGAGCCCAGGCCAGCAAAGCTCCGGAAAGGAGGGATTTAGAGAGACTGATTTACCGTCAGTCGTTTGAGAATTGGAAAATGTGGTGATGTTCATTGTATTATGAGAAAATGAAAATATCTATTTTGCATGTAAACCTGGAGACTTAGTCTTTAAATAGCATAATTTAAATTACAGAGATTACAGAGATATTGGAGCCAAATGTTTGTGTGAATTATAGTACATATGATGAAAATGGATAAGAAATTATCAGTTTTTGCCACTAGGTATTGCCAATTACTTGACAACGTTTTACAGTAACAGTATCAAACTTGTAACACAATGAGAGAATTGGAAAATACACGATTTTCTTTATGACAAATCAGTAGTTTGTCTTTTAAACTGGGTCATTATCCTCATATTATAACACTCAGAGAGAGAGAGTCACAGCTTCTGCTCTTCAGGAGCTCCAGCCTTATACAGCATTTACTGTTTTAATATATTTTTCACTTTGATTAGTGATTTTGAGACTAACTATTTCTACATCCAGTAAAGTTCTTTATCCAGACCAGCGTTACAGGTCACTTTATTTTTTTAATTATCATTGCTGGTAAAACAACCCAGAGAGACATGACCAAACATACACACGACAAACAGCAGGAGAATAATTACAGTGTGCATTTCCCTTTCAGAGACTACTTTTATCAAGCGCGCTACACACACACACACACACACACACACACACACACACACACACACACACACACACACACACACACACACACACACAGTAGATTGGCTGTTTTTGAAATATAGTTGCACTTCGCTATTATTAGACAGCCGAACACTTAATCTCTATTTCTCTTAATCTCTTAATATTTCAATGCTTGAAGAGTTGTTGTTGAATTTAAGCATTATAAATTAATTAATGACATAGAATATTTTTTAATTACAATATTATAATAATAATATAATCTTTAGCCTACTGAAGGAGAACTCGTCGTGTTGATACCTGTCTTATGGGGTTTAAAAAACTGGTAACACTTTATTTTACGACCCGCAAACAACTGCGTAAGTAAACCGAAATTACGGTGTACGTTTCTGTAATTATAGCGTACTTCCGTGTAGGTATGGGGGAACAATATGTTAAGTTTGGGGTAATAAAGGGGTAACAAGCAGATAGTATACAACCTGCAAATAACTTTGTAAGTAAACTGAAATTACGGTGTACGTTTCTGTAAATATAGTGTACCTCCGTGTAGGTATAAGGTAATAAAGGGGTAACAAGCTATGCAAGCAAATTATTTATAATGTAATTATTTTAACAGGTACCTATTATATATATATATTCCAGGCAAAAATTGTATGTCTGTTGTATATAAAAGTTATCACCACATTTCTGGCAAAAAATGTTCTTGTGCAATTTTACATTTAATTTTGGCATCTGTGGGTTGATTTAACATTACTTACTAGTAAGAAAAGCCAATAAATTCATTTTTTATCATACTGTGCTTACATACAGCCATACACGTTTCATTTTCAACCCACAGATGTCAAAATTACCCTGTAAAATTGCACAAGAACATATTTTGCCAGAAATGTGATAACTTTTATATACAACAGACATACAATTTTTGCCTGGAATATATTAACATAATAGGTACCTGTTAGTTTTAAAATAATTACAATAATTTATCATTTTTAAATTATAAATAATTTGCTTGTATATCTGCTTGTTACCCCTTTATTAGCCTACCCAAAACTTAACATATTGTTCCCTTATACCTACACGGAGGTACACTATATTTACAGAAACGTACACCGTAATTTCGATTTACTTACAAAGTTATTTACAGGTTGTATATCTGCTTGTTACCCCTTTATAACCCAAAACTTAACATATTGTTCCCTTATACCTACACGGAAGTACGCTATAATTACATGAACGTACACCGTAATTTCGGTGTACTTACGCAGTTGTTTGCGGGTCGTAAAATAAAGTGTTACCAAAAAACTCTCTCTTAACGCACACACGCGCTCTCTTTCTATTTGTCTAGAAATAACGTGGGAAAATATGTCTTGGTAAATGGAAACCGCATACGCAACATTTGTATTTACTTCATTATTGTAAAATAATGCACGAGCACATCGCTTTATAATGTGCGTTTTCAATCATTCAGCGGCCCGTCGTGAATTATTCCTTTACACTGTTTTTCAACTGCAGCTGTTTTAAATGCATTAACAAAAAGCGATAATAGTTGAAATTTAATCAGATCCGCGAATATTCCCGTGTTCTCATACAGAAGCATGATGAGTGTGTGTCAGGAGCAGATCCAGGAGAGCTAGACTCAGTGTGATGGAGGTCACACACCGTAATCTCACCAAATAAACACACTCGCATAGACTCTCAAGCCTCGAGAATTACAATAACACACTTTCAGAACGGCCGATGCCCAAGCAATAGATGGAGAATAAATTACACCACTTCTATCGAACTGGTTTCCAGTGACACATGACCTCTGTCGATGCACAACTGTGCTATACTTCTGCTGAACAAAATATCAAACGAGTCGACGTTTAATAATCGCGTTTGTAAATCAAGATGATATTTAAACATGCAATAATATCTTTGTCGGTGCATTTATTGCATGATATGCATAATAATCTGTCTGAATTCACAAGAAAGGCCGAACCCTGAAAAGGCTGCGATATTCGTTTTAACTTTCATTAAGAGAGAACATTTAAATTATTGTTTTGTCTTTAATTTGCATGCATCTTTAGACATCTTTGTTTTGCTTCAGGTCTGACAAGATGATATTTAAACATGCAATAATCTCTTTGTCGGTGCATTTATTGCATATGCATAACCGCAAATGCCAGTGCCACAACTCTCCTGAGATACAAAAAATGACAAACATATTTATAAATGTAGCCTAGGCTATATGAACCGCATATAAGAAGTTCGTGTTATAGCGCTTATAATTGATGAGCTTCATGAAACTCTCAGAAATGTTGAGGCTCGGTTCGCTCATGGTTTTGTTGATTTACTGATTGAAACAAAACAAAAATGAAGATACAATTTAATGGTGAACGTCAATTTATTGGTGGCATAGGCTACATTATTCAAATAAAATAACGCTAAATCAAGGACTGAATGTAAGGTTCGGGTCAGCTGTTTCTAATATTATTCCATCCGTGCGTTATAATCTATCTTGGGTAAATGTTTGTGTGATTAACTTATCTGTATTTTAATATTTATAATTTCGGAACAATAAGAAATATAGCCTACGAACTGAACATGACAATCTCCAAGTAATCATAGACGAATTAATTTAATTAACTGTATAATTCATCATATACATTTTTTTTAGCCTACTTTGTCTGTTTTTTTGTTTTGTTTTTTCATTCGAAGCATCTTATTTTTTGCGATTGTTTTTTACTCATTCAATAGGCTACATTTCGTTTGACCGTAGGCACTGTTTTAAAAAATATGTTGTTAAAAGTAGGCTAAACCCATTCCAAAAAATGTGATCTGCTGAACTAACATTAAATAGCTTACATGTGAAGAATTCATTTTCTTCAAAAAAGCTTTACTAGGCCTACTAATAAAATAGCCTACTTTAAAACGGCTATTCAAATAGCCTAGGCTACTAAAAAACAGAAAAAGTAAATAACCTAGCACAATGAGAAATAAAGCTATAGCAGAACTCATAGTGACCCACACACTGACAGTGGTCTGAGCTGTCACTCATCCTCCGTCAGGCATGCACGTGAGTGACGTCATGCGGACCGCGCGCGGGGGTGTGACGTCACGATCGCCCCGTGTACCGGATAGAGGCTCCGGCGCGCGTCTCTCGCGCAGAAACTTCAGCGTCGCTTACAACAACCACACATTTGAGGAACTATGTTATAAATGAATGGAGACGATTTAAACACACGAGAAAAGGAACCAAACCGCCTTTCAGAGAACTGACACGTGAGTCATTATTCCTCGCTTTTTAACTATGTTTGGAAATATGCAGTGCAGTATCTGTAATATTATTATTATTATATTATCTTAGCCTATGTAATATTTTGTGTTGTTTTCGCTTTGTATAATAGGTTGTTTTATAACCCGATAAATAAATGTTAGTCAACGTGGTTATGCAAAGCTATTAATATAAATTAAATGAATATACAAACTATGACACGAATGTAGCAGTATAATGCGCGTGCTTTGCATACAGTGTTGAGGGTTAAACCGCGGGAGTCTGCAGCTCGTGCACGGCGGCTCGTGCACTGTCCCGCGGGTGCATGTGGAAGCTTGAACGAGAGAAAGACAAGATTCTGTTTCTTTAGGCCTACATATTTCCCGAGTGAGGTGATCATCATTTAACAAAAGCGTTTTAGTATGTTTTAGAGTGTTATTTTGGGACACTGTCACGTTTGCAACAGTTTGGAGAATGTGCGTGTTTGAATGAGTGCGCGAGCTCGAGTGTTTTCAAAAATACCATCTTAATATTGTAGTAGTTCTGAAATTAGGCTACACTTAACCATCTGACGTGTTTGCGCATTGCTATAAAAAAATGTTTATTATTCAGTTGTCATTAAATTCACATGCGGCGCATTAATTCTTCGCAACCGTTCTTCTTATAATAATAATAATAATAATAGGCTAATAATAGTAATAATAATAAGAGCCTTCCAGCCAAGTTGCGGTCACGACTAAGACAAGTTGTTTGTTAGGCTACGTTGTCCTTAAAATATTATATCCTCCAGGCAGCGTTTATTTACAGGCTTCCGTAAAGTCTTCTAAATCATTGGCCTCCTTAATATCAAGTTATATATATTTCATATAGCCTATTATTATGTATTTCTTTGTCGAATAATATCCGGGTTATTTAGTCAATCACTGCAGTTTATTGTCTGAATTCACAAGGAAGGCCAAAACCTGAAAAGGCTGAACTGCTAATATGCGATATTCGTTTTAACTTTCATTAAGAGAGAACATTTAAATTATTGTTTTGTCTTTAATTTGCATGCATCTTTAGACATCTTTGTTTTGCTTCAGGTCTGACACAGATGTTAAAGTGATGCTGTGAGCGCGAACAACCCGAGAATTAATCTTATAGCTAAAATATGCAAATATATTCTTACCTGCTCATAAAACATCTCTGAATTATAGTTTTATGTTAATCCACACTTGATTCCAATTATGGGATTGCACGCGTCTATCTTCAGTGTTCATTATAAACATACAACTATTTATTTATTTGGCATTTATTTGCTTGAATTAAACTACAATTAAAATAATGACAATTTCGTGAAACTAATATCTCACCGAGGGCAGCAATATTACTATTATTTTCTGCATTGCCATATAATTACAGAGAGCTTTCTATAATTCTCCAGCGAAAGGAATCTTCAGGGGTTCGTCGACGATGGTGTTTTTGGTATTTTCATTGGGAAGATTATTTAAATACATGTGAATGAAGTGCTTGTGCAACTCTAATGCATCCAGGGTAATTCCTACAAGAGTATAAAGCACATGTGTTAATATAACATAAGAAGAAACACATGCATTCTGCTGTCAGATTAACTGTTATTATTTGTTATATGTCTGTGGAAGAAAATGCAGCCTATAGTAAAATAACAATGATAATAATAATGCAACATAATAATAAGGATAATAATAAAGTAGGTCAAATGAGTAGGCTTGTTTTTAAAATGAGAATATGAATTGTCTGCATTGTAAATTGTGGAATTTTCTAATGAATTACTTTGAGAAAGTTGTGCCGTGAAAATTTAGAAAAGGCGCTTTTCCTATTTTTCGCAGGTTATGGATCATCATAATTATATTCTCACCAACAGTAGGCGCCACTAACTTCAATAACCCTTTACAGAACAATCACACCTGGCAGCGAGATGTTCTCTGAGTGACGTGAAACTGTCACAATAACCCCATATTATATTGCATATTATTTGGCAGTTTTAGGGTTGTGTTAGGCTACGTCATGGTTTAGTCGATAGCCTAGCCTACTCAGGTTTTGTAGATTTTTTTTTAAATGAATGCATTAATCCTAAACATTCGTTTAACAGCGTCTTCATGAACCTCAAAGTATTTTTCTTCTGAACACACGTTTGGTTTGCTGGTTCAAAATAACAAAAGCCTAACTACGAACATAGGAGTTTTTTTTTTTTTAAACTGACATTGCTTCAATAACTGATATTAACTGCATGTCAATAACAGTAGGCTAATTGGTAATTGCCTCGTGCACATTTAGGCCTCAAGAATATCCTTTCTGTAAAATAATAATAAGCTAAACTTAATTATAGCGGCGGTTCTGAGGGCTACCTGCTAAAAAGCGCGGTAGAACTGATGGATTTTATGGATAATAAGTTTTTTGTTTGTTTGAAAATGTCTGGACATTGGTATATCAGCTGTTTGTGTAAGTAACAGCCTCTTACTGGTCATGGCGCTGCAGACTGAGTCCAAAAACACAGTTTCTGATACACAATACTGCAGGAGCTCGGCGGAGAAGTTTTGAAGGAAAATTGTTCTTGTATGAAAAATGCTTTTCCTCTGTGGGTGGGACTGAAGTGAACAGGGGATGGGTGGGTCCTGCTGTTGGACACTTCACTCGTTCACTCCGAACATCTACTCTTCAGGAATATAGCCGATCTGCGGGGGTTTTGAGGACAATATTGCAGAAGATCGCGGCTGTTCACGGGCTTGTCCATTATAAACGCGCTTAGCGAGTCCGGTGACGCTCGCTTCACACCGCTGAAGAGATTTAATAACACATGATTGTTTTAAAGGAGGACTGAATGTGGACATGGCCTCATCTTTCCATCTGCCGAGGAGCAACAGCACCAGAGAAACTCTCGAGAACACGAGCAGCGAGTCCTCAGATAATGAAACCGCAGGTAAACACACATATCTGCATTTACATAACCACACTGAGAGCGAAAACACACGCAAACCAGCCTTTTTGACCAAACGCATACATTTTAAGCGTATCTAAATATGTTTGCCTTCCATAGGCTACCTAACATGTGTAAAATGTTTTGTTTTAGTGCGTCATTTGTTTTAGCTGTTTTTCCAGTCTGATTTTGCAGAAATGTGCAGTGCTTGATGCACATTGGCCTCTACTTTAAACTCGCAAACTTTAACAACTAAATAGAAATTCACGTTTAAAATTAGTCTACCGATATGGCGTCCTTAAAACTATATGCTATCCGTTTTGATCATATAAAAAACGCGGTTTAAATTCCCACTGTTGTAAATTTTACAATTAAATGCGTTTTTATGACAGTGTTGTATAAACTGCAAACATGAATGTAGTGCTGTAAACAACAATGAACTAGGCCTGATTTTAAAACAGTTCCACTGTATAGGCCTATAGCCTAACTTCTATCTTGAAAGCCTATTTCAAATAGGCTACACACACACACACACACACACACACACACACACACACACACACACACACACACACACACACACACACACACACACACACACACACACACACACACACACACACCACACACACACACACACTTAAAATATAAACATAGCCGTATGTAGGAATTAACTGTATGCAAATAGTTTCCGTTTCATAGACGTATTTTAATAAGCCTTGTTTGCATATTTGTGGATTGACTAGCACTGTGCAGCAGAATCATTACATTATTCCCTTTTCTCCGACTCTTATGTCTGACTCCTTCCAAATCTCCGGCGAAAATACGCGCACTAGATTTCACAAGATTTTACAATTATTCCCCCCAGAAAAGGAGAGGTCTGTCGAGCAGAAAAGCGACGATGGAAATTCGGATGAGTCCAAGAAAAAGAAGCAGAGACGGCAGAGGACTCACTTCACCAGCCAGCAGCTCCAGGAGCTCGAAGCCACTTTCCAGAGGAACCGCTACCCGGACATGAGCACCCGAGAGGAGATCGCGGTGTGGACCAACCTCACCGAGGCCCGGGTCCGGGTACGGGAACACACACGCACACCATCTCAAGACATATGCGTCAGAACATTTCAGCTTACAGGATGAGCCTATGTTTCAAGACAAGTCTGGAGAATATTCTTATTTCGACAGAACAATCACAAAACATTAAACGTAAAAGTAGCCTACATTTTTTATTAGCTAAATAAATCGTTTATCAAGTCTTAGTAGTTCTAAAAAGTGTTGTCAATTGTATTCTCAGTCATAGCTATATCCTGTAATTAATAGAAAAATGTATAGTTTTTAACAAACGCAGACTAGGGTTGTTTTTTCATTAGGCTATTTAAAGGATTAAAATCTCAAAATCTATTTTAAGGAAATATTCTTCCTGAGTTTTGTTCAGCGATATTTAGAAATATTTATCAGCGTGTCGATATTTTAGATAATCCCGCACTATTCCAGAGCCAGATTCTGACTACATTTACCATTTTGATAGTGAGGGGATTTAGAATTAAAACGTTCATCAAATGTCAGACATTTCACGGTTGGTTTAATTTATCGACATTAATGTAGTAGTTTATAGCCCAACACTCTTTGACTTTTTACATGCCATTATTTTTAATGCTTATGAAAATATAATTTCGCTGATTTAGCTAATTAAGTAGGGCTATATTCGCATAACAAATGCAGATTACTCACTATTACTGTTAGGTTATCTTCTTCGAGCGAACGTTTTGATCTGTTTAATAGCATTGGTTGCGCTTGAGTAAATATAATGCGTTCCTCCTCTAGGTTTGGTTCAAGAATCGAAGGGCGAAATGGAGAAAGAGGGAACGGAACCAGCAGATGGACCTGTGTAAGAACACTTACTTGCCGCAGTTCAGCGGATTAATGCAACCCTATGATGACGTGTATCCGGCCTACACCTACAACAACTGGACCAACAAAGGACTGGCCCCAAACCCACTGTCCACGAAGAACTTTACCTTCTTTAATTCGATGAGTCCCCTCACGTCTCAGTCCATGTTCTCCGCCCCGACCTCGATCTCTACCATGAGTATGGCGTCCGGGATGGGACACTCCGGCGTGCCGGGCATGCCGACCTCCGGCCTCAACAACATCGGCCTGAATAACTCCGCGATCAGTCCCGCGATGAGCTCGTCCACATGCCCGTATGGACCTCCGGGCTCTCCGTACAGCGTGTACAGGGACACGTGCAACTCCAGCCTCGCGACTTTAAGACTCAAATCTAAGCAACACCCGTCGTTTGGATACAGCGGTCTTCAGAGTCCCGGCTCGAGTCTGAACGCGTGCCAGTACAACAGTTGACCAGTTAAACTGACCCAACCCTAACAGTTGACCAGTTAAACTGACCCAACCCTAACAGTTGACCGGTTAAACTGACCCAACCCCAACAGTTGACCAGTTAAACTGACCTAACCCCAACAGTTGACCAGTTAAACTGCAATGAACGGATACCTGGAGAAACGACAACCATGCTGGATTAGAGGCGTTCGGCATTTTGCAATGGAATATGCGGATTGTCTGTGTTTACGTAAACTTGCACAACAATTTAAATCCATTATTTGGATTGCAACGTTTTGAAGACAAGTTAAACTCATACATTGTACATTTATATATATAAAACGTGGAACAAAACTGAACATGATGGTATCTCCGAGCGGGAACAGTGAACACATTAGCGCGGGAAAGGCCGCAGTAGATTTTAGTCTTCAGTTGTGTTTGAGTCCCGTTCTCTTAATTGTATTAATTGTCTTGCAGAGGTTTTGTTGTCCTCGTGCTTCTCATCGACAGTCTGGATTCTGTCCTCGTAGTTGTTTCGTTGTCTCGATAGATTTACCGCATGCTTACTCCGAGTGGGGGGAAAATGTAAAAAATTATATGAATGTGTAGACAAAATTACAAAGCTATAACTTTATGTTGTACTCATGTTGATAATTTTGAAATGTTTGAAAATGTGCTTATGTTTATGGTAATGTTTGAATAAACCTCAAAACAAAGAATTTCTAAAATAATTATAATGATCAATGTGGGCAATAGCTTGATTAAATGAAACAAACTTGACAGCGTTTACATGAACGAAAAATAATTGAATATTGTTTCTCTAATTAATATAATTAATCATATCCAACTAAATAAGCCGTGCTAAATATCCCTGTGTATCTCAACAATTTTTTTTTTTACTTTCATAAAGCTATTTTCCCGTGTTTTACTTGTAAGGTTTCAGTTCCGCTAAAGTTCAACTCGTCAATATATTAAACTAGACATCGTAATATATGCCCATGATATTTTACTACATCTCCCATTTGCCTTATTTTTATTCTCCATCACATTGCTTGATTATAGCGTACTAAATGACTTCCAATGATATCCAAATCTGCCTTTAGGATGAAAGAGAGAAAGGCAAACTTGAAAATCAATTCCTTATCACGGTTTGCCACGTTAAGTGGCTGTTTTTATCGGTATGTGTGTGTTTAGGTGCATTTAGATGATATGAAGGAGAAGGTCTGTCGTAACTGATGTTTTCCCTAATTCTGCTGATCCTTTTCCACTGATAATAACGCCTTTAATTCCCCCAAAGGTCGAGGCTCGTGTTAATGGTCACTTCCTCAGGTTTAGACTCGCAGAATGAGTTCACAATGCTGACTCTCAAGGACGCGTTAAACACATTCATTCTCCAATTCAAACAAAAGACTGGAAAGAAAGAAAGAAAGAAAGAAAGAAAGAAAGAAAGAAAGAAAGAAAGAAAGAAAGAAAGAAAGAAAGTGAACAAACCTGCCGAGGATGACAATGACCAAGCCGAGAATCTGGCGAACACACAGCGAAGATCGTGCAAACGCGTGCAGTCTGTACGCAAAGGAGTGATTATAATAATTCACATAATAATCCCTGAAAGCAACTCGGCAGAAGAATTATTAGTTTTAGTATCCTAAACTCGATGAACTATAAAATAACACCGCAAGATGTTTTTGAACAGATTCTGATTATTTCTAGTTATTCACATGATTATTTTTCTCCCTTCGAATTGTCGTGTAAATTCTAAATTAGAATTGTCGTGTAAATTAGATTTAAATAGCATAACGAATTAAATGTGATTACCGAAAAAATGCGCATCGAACAAAATAGGAAATATTTCCGTAATTGTTTCGAGGTTTGTTGCCATTTTAATTATTTTTTAAAGCATTTTAAGCAGAAAATGCTGCCGCTTTATTTATGGTAAGATGTGCAGTATTTGATTAATTTATCTCCACAGCTGATTAATCACTGATATGAAGTCAAGCACACAGCCCTGCTATTCTAATCGCTTATGATAAGGAGACAATGCATGTCACTTCAACATGTTTAATTAATTATTCAAAATCCATCTTCATCAGCTCTTAAGAAATCCACATTCTATATCTCATTTAATTAAAGCTGAACCTTCTCCTTAATGAACATTAATGGCCACACGGTCTCAATTAGGCATTTTTCAAATTCAGAGTGTAGCGGGGTTTTATTTTATATATTTAGTGGTATTACGCTCATTTATTGCCTTCACAGAACTATTCACAATACTTAGTTATAATTAAAAAACAAACAACAGAAACGACACTATTGATGTGAAAATGGGTTTTCTCAACAATACTTTACATGACGTGGAACATCCGAATTTAACATAACGTTACCTATTTGAACAAATATGAACACAACAATAACAAAACTATCAGTCACTGTAAAACATATTTAATCGGCTTATTTAAATGTAAAATATAAATTACCTGGTTTTTAATCACTGAATCAACCTGACTAAATTGGGTTATACACGTCAATAGATTTGAAACAGCTCCTCAAATGTTTTTTCTTTTACAATATAATAACAATAATGTGATATTTTCTTTGGCGCATATGTCCTACTCTTTAGACGAAATTCAGTTTGCATTAATAAATCATTACTGTTTTGGAAAATACCTTTCAAAAATGTTTTTTCGTTGTCTTTACTTATTCAGTTCGTGCGTCATTGAGCTGTAGCAAACCTACAATAAAGTTATGGTAATGAAAGACAATATTTTGCTTGAAATATTGCACTTAATATTTAAACGACGTGTATGTTTAATCATAATCTATCGGTGTAAACATCAAAAGACTGTTATGAAGTACTGCACTTTGTAATGCGAGATATTATGCAATAATTCTGTCACAACAAACATAAAGGTTTGAAGAGGAAGATAGAAACGTTGATAAGACAGAAAAACTAAAACATTAATTGAAAAGGCATGTAGTTTAAAAAAAAACATTAAAAACAGCAATGCGGAATATTTAAATCACATGAAACTTACAAGAAGCAATAATAAGTGAATACCCGATACTCGACAATTTTTGGACATTTTTTTAGAATCATTTTATATAACAGCATGAAAGTGTGTATCTATACAACGAATGTTATTTCTCGTGCCATTTATACACCAAAAATATTTTTTACGTGCATACAATACGCAGTTTTTGCGTGCATACGATACGCATTTATGGCGTGTAATAGCCTAATCACGCATCCTAATCCTAACCAAGGGATTTTCAGTGCATATATGCACGAAAAAACAACAACATTTGTTTGCGTATAAATGGCACGAGAAATAACAAAAATATATATTTGCTAAATACATTTAACACACACAAAAAAAAACTAGCACAAATCAATTAAAACATTCAGCTGATAAGATCCTTATCAGCAAAAATAAAATATAAATCACAATGAAGAAATTTAAGTAATGCATAAGAATTTACCCAACATAAAGACACAATTTAAAACCCAGGCATATCTAACTAACCCAGCAGAAAAGCAGTCTCGCCTATAAGGCGTTTTATGGACTCGCAAACCCTGCTATTATCGTGTCTTGAGGGAATGATTAACCAAGCTTTGTGAAAGAGAACTGAAAGAGTTACTGACTCTGATTGAGTTTCATCCTGCGATTCAGTTCAGAATAATGACAGAGAAACTATAATATCATGACTTACAGACACCTTCTTCTGCTCGGCCAAGCTGATCAATCTGTCAGAGTTTTCAGAATTAATTACATTTCCAAATGCAAAACTACATGTATTTCAGTGCATCCTGTCTTTATATCTGCAAGTCTGGACATATGATTTTGTTTACACTGGTGGAATTAATTAAGGAGGACCAATCGATAAAAATAACATTTATGAAACAGTAAAAGGCAATTGAAGGATAGGATAAATAATTAACCAAAATAGCAGTAATGAGGAGGCGAAGCGCGGGAACGGGTCCCTTAAGCGTCACTGAAGAGCTCGATCCGGATTGGATGCGGATCGCAATGCGGAGTCAGCGAGGATAGCGACACACTGCAGGACTGAGGTCAGTGTTTCTCTCAGAAATAAAATAAACTGTTGTAATGAACTGAAATGTGATGTAGTTGATGGTATTTACGCTGTAACGGTAAAACCCGTCTTCTTCGTGTAGGCCTAGTTCTTGCCGTTAATGCGGTAAAGACCGAACAGGTTTAATTATTCAGCATTTGGTTTAATCTCCAGCGCAGATCTCTAACCCGAATCCGGACAGGAACTCTGTAAAGTCTTGGTTTTGTATATTGTTGTTTGTATCAGCTAGAAACTTTAATTGATTTTCAACTCTTTTTTTTGTACTCAATATATGAAAAGTGGTCATAAAATCACCTTGCAATGCAACTTTAATTTCATCACAGCCAAGGGTCAAAGGTCAACTGAAGCAGGGCCATCCTCAAACCTGGACCAGGAATAATGCTTACAGTAGGGTAGGGTTAAACTCCTCTGGGTCAGAATCTGATCACAATTATCTAGATTTGAAAATCATATTTTGCTATCCAGGATCAGGTTACTCTTGTTTATTTAAAGCAGAATTGTATAGGATCACCCTGATCCAGAAACCCAGTTATTAGATGATCATCTCCAGGTTATAGTGCTCTAAACTGATCATGTCCCAATGTAGGAAACTAAAGAACAACAGGTAACGTTATGCAAATTACATAAACAAACAAACTTCCCCTTCTGTATTCAATGTCCTGTAAACAATCTTACGGGACATGGTGATGGACAAAATATCAGATGGGAGGAAAATTATATATTTAATGCTTTTGTGTTCTCTCACACGTTTAGCATTTCCCCCAAGATACCACATTCATTCCTAAAAAACTCAAAAGTTTAGAGATCGAACACAAAAGTTTATTGGAGAAATCCGAAAGCATTTAAATATATAATTTTCCTCCCTCATGTGACCCACAACACGAATAAACAAATATACCTTTAAAAAGGGATGCAGTGGAAACTAGTCGTCAACATTTGAAGTGGATCAAAACCTTTCATCAGTTATTCTGAACATTACCCGTTCTTGTCTTAGGCAACTATGAAGAACTTTTTGATCCAGTTTTAATGTACTTCCGACTGCTCCTCTCTGGTGATTGTGCCAATGTAGTTTATATAAAGTGATCAAAAATAACTTAGAATTAAATATTTATTATTGATGTTTGATATTGACAGCTGTTTGGGTTTTATGGCGCAAACATTTCTTTCTTTACTTTACAAACTTAAAGGCTTAATTGGTATAACCCAGGGCCTGTACCATGATGGTAGCTGAACAAACTCAGGGTTACAGGATTAGAGTTGACTAAACCCAACCAGGCTTGGTTGGTATCATGATGCTGATCATCAACGTTCTCTGTCGACCCAGACTTTATCCTGAGTTTAGGAGTGACATCAGTAGCGAACAGCCAATCACAGGCTGAGAAAGAGTGAAACCGCAATTAATTTCTCGCGAGAGAAGCAGTGAGATTCACTTCTCTCTTCTGCAGGATATTACAAGACTGACAAATATTAGGAATTTAAACAAATATACACAGCAAGAAGAAAACAGCTGTCTATGAAAGAGGATAACACTAACCCAGTCTAAGAGTTATTAATATCACCAGTCCTAGAGATAGACCAACACTAACCCAGTCTAAGAGTTATTAATATCACCAGTCCAACACTAACCCAGTCTAAGAGTTATTAATATCACCAGTCCTAGAGACAGACCAACACTAATCCAGTCTAAGAGTTATTAATATCACCAGTCCAACACTAACCCAGTCTAAGAGTTATTAATATCACCAGTCCAACACTAACCCAGTCTAAGAGTTATTAATATCACCAGTCCTAGAGACAGACCAACACTAACCCAGTCTAAGAGTTATTAATATCACCAGTCCTAGAGACAGACCAACACGAACCCAGTCTAAGAGTTATTAATATCACCAGTCCAACACTAACCCAGTCTAAGAGTTATTAATATCACCAGTCCTAGAGATAGACCAACACTAACCCAGTCTAAGAGTTATTAATATCACCAGTCCAACACTAACCCAGTCTAAGAGTTATTAATATCACCAGTCCAACACTAACCCAGTCTAAGAGTTATTAATATCACCAGTCCTAGAGACAGACCAACACTAACCCAGTCTAAGAGTTATTAATATCACCAGTCCAACACTAACCCAGTCTAAGAGTTATTAATATCACCAGTCCAACACTAACCCAGTCTAAGAGTTATTAATATCACCAGTCCTAGAGACAGACCAACACTAACCCAGTCTAAGAGTTATTAAAATATCACCAGTCCTAGAGACAGACCAACACTAACCCAGTCTAAGAGTTATTAATATCACCAGTCCAACACTAACCCAGTCTAAGAGTTATTAATATCACCAGTCCTAGAGACAGACCAACACTAAACCAGTCTAAGAGTTATTAATATCACCAGTCCTAGAGACAGACCAACACTAACCCAGTCTAAAAGTTATTAATATCACCAGTCCAACACTAACCCAGTCTAAGAGTTATTAATATCACCAGTCCTAGAGACAGACCAACACTAACCCAGTCTAAGAGTTATTAATATCACCAGTCCAACACGAACCCAGTCTAAGAGTTATTAATATCACCAGTCCTAGAGACAGACCAACACTAACCCAGTCTAAGAGTTATTAATATCACCAGACCAACACTAACCCAGTCTAAGAGTTATTAAATAAATAATATCTGTGTTCCTCAAAGCAGTTTTATGGATTCTGAAGATCTGCACATATAAAATACAGTTATGAATATTTTGTTTGTGCCGTATTTCATGGTCAAATCATATTTATAAATTCCTTATGTATCACACAGCAAACAAAATAAATGTTGAATAATGGTTAAATTACATTTGATTAATTTTATGATTTTATAGTTTAAATAATGTAATCTCTTAAATTGGTCAATCACACAAAACAGAATGAAATTTTATAATTACAAATTACCATATTTATTACCATATTTATTACCATATTTAATCATGAACTTGATTATCCATTATTCTCACTATATTTGCTAAAATGTCTAACTAAATAATCTTGAAATCCTTTAAAATATATATTTATTAATTTCACAGGAATTGTGTGTGTTTATTACAAGATTTATTACTAATGCTTATTTTTGTAAGTATAATATATCATTATTACAATAACATATTTTATATGAACACATAAATGTGTGTACATATAAACAATCATAATTCTTCAAAGCCCCTGATGTGTGTGTGTGAGATGTGTGGTTGTTGTGTGTGTTGTGTGTGTGTGTGTGTGTGTGTGTGTGTGTTGTGTGAGTGGTGTGTGTGTGAGTGTTGTGAGTGTGTGTGTGTGAGAGTGTGTGTGTGTGTGTGTGTGTGGTGGGTGTTTTGTTGAGGATGTGTGTGTGTGTGGATGTGTGTGTGTGTGTGTGTGTGTGGGTGTGTGTTGTGTGTGTGTGTGTGTGTGGTGGTGTGAGTGTGTGTGTGAGAGTGTGTGTGTCGTGTGTGTGTGTGTGTGTGTTGAGTGTGTGTGTGGTGTGTGTGTGAGTGTGTGTGCTGTGCGTCGTGTGTGTGTGTGTGTGTGTGTGTGGTGTGTGTGCGTGAGGTGTGTGTGTGTGTGTGTGTGTGTGTGTGTGTGTGTGTGAGTGTGTGCGTGTGTGGTGTGTGTTTGAGTGTGTGTGTGTGTGTGTGTGGTGTGGTGTGTGTGTGTGTGTGTGTGTGTGTGTGTGTGTGTGTGTGTGTGCGTGTGTGTGGTGTGTGTGTGTGTGTGTGGTGTGTGTGCGTGTGGTGTGTGGTGTGTGTGTGTGTTGGTGTGTGGTGTGTGTGTGTGTGTGTGTGTGTGGTGTGTGTGTGTGGTGTGTGTGGTGTGGTTGTGTGTGTGGTGTGTGTGTGTGTGTGTGTGTGTGTGTGTGTGCGTGTGTGCGTTTGAGTGGTGTGTGTGGTGTGGTGTGTGGTGTGTGTGTGTGTGTGTGTGTGTGGTGTGTGTGTGAGTTGTGTGGTGTGTGTGTGTGTGTGTGTGTGTGTGTGTGTGTGTGTGGTGTGTGTGTGTGTGTGTGTGAGGTGTGGTGTGTGTGTGTGTGTGTGTGTGTGTGTGTGTGTGTGTAGTGTGTGTGGTGTGAGTGTGTGTGTGTGTGTGTGTGTGTGTGTGTGAGGTGTGTGTGTGGTGTGTGTGTGTGTGTGTGTGTGGTGGAGTGTGTGTGTGTGTGTGTGAGTTGTGTGTGGTGTGTGGTGTGTGTGTGTGTGTGTGTGTGGTGTGGTGGTGTGTGGTGTGTGTGTGGTGCGTGTGGTGTGTGTGTGTGTGTGTGGTGTGTGTGTAGTGAGTGTGGGTGTGTGTGGTGTGTGTGTGTGTGTGTGTGTGTGTGGTAGTGTGTGTGTGTGTGTGTGTGTGTGTGTGTGTGTTGTGTAGTGTGTGTGTGGTGTGTGTGGTGTGTGTGTGTGTGTGAGTGTGTGTGTGTGTGTGTGGTGTGTGTGTGTGTGTGTGTTGTGTGTGTGTGTGTGAGAGTGTGTGTGTGTGTGGTGTGTGTGTGTGTGTGTGTGTGTGTGTGTGTGTGTGGTGTGTGTGTGTGTGTGTGTGTGTGTGTGTGTGTGTGTGTGTTAAAGTGCCCTGAGGAGTGTGATGATAGTGACCCTCTTATTAATGACACAGAACTCAACTCTGATTCATC
>CM070834.1:40157570-40162570 GCA_036326025.1 Chrosomus eos
TGTGTGTGTGTGAGTGTGTGAGTGTGTGTGTGTGCGTGCGTGTGTGTGTGTGTGTGTGCGCACGTGAGTGTGTGTGTGGCCTCTCCTGTCCTCCAAACACCGGGGGAAACACTAGAGTAATACCTTGTTATAAACGTTGAACCACTCGGGATGATGGCTCATCTTCTCAGCCTGAAGAGCCACTCGACTCATGAACCCGAAGGCCTGAGGAAGAGGAGAAGAGGAGAAGAGGAGGAGAGGAGGAGAGGAGAAGAGGTGAAGAGGAGAAGAGGAGGAGAGGAGAGAGGAGGAGATGAGAAAAGGAGGAGAGGAGGAGAGGAGGAGAGGAGGAGAGGAGAAGAGGAGAAGAGGAGGAGAGGAGAGAGAGAGGAGGAGAGAGAAGAGGAGGAGAGGAGGAGGAGGAGAAGAGGAGAAGAGGAGGAGAGGAGAAAAGGAGGAGAGGAGAAGAGGAGGAGAGGAGAAGAGGAGGAGAGGAGGAGAGGAGAAGAGGAGGAGAGGAGAAGAGGAGGAGATGAGGAGAGGAGAAGAGGAGGAGAGGAGGAGGAGAGGAGGAGAGGAGAAGAGGAGGAGAGGAGGAGAGGAGAGAGAGGAGGAGAGGAGAAGAGGAGAAGAGGAGGAGAGGAGAAGAGGAGGAGAGGAGAAGAGGAGGAGAGGAGGAGAGGAGGAGAAGAGGAGGAGAGGAGAAGAGGAGGAGAGGAGAAGAGGGAGGAGAGGAGGAGAGGAGAAGAGGAGGAGAGGAGAGAGAGGAGGAGAGGAGAAGAGGAGAAGAGGAGAGAGAGGGAGAGAGGAGGAGAGGAGGAGAGGAGAAGAGGAGGAGAGGAGGAGAGGAGGAGAGGAAGAGGAGAGAGGAGAGAGGAGGAAGAGGAGGAGAGGAGAGAGGAGGGGAGGAGGAGAGGAGGAGAGGAGAAGAGGAGGAGAGGAGGAGAGGAGAAGAGGAGGAGAGGAGGAGAGGAGAAGAGGAGGAGAGGAGGAGAGGAGAAGAGGAGGAGAGGAGGAGAGGAGAGAGGAGGAGAGGAGGAGGAGAGGGAGGAGAGGAGAAGAGGAGGAGAGGAGAAGAGGAGGAGAGAGGAGGGAGAGGAGGAGAGGAGAAGAGGAGAGAGAGAGGAGGAGAGGAGGAGATAGAGGAGGAGGGAGGAAAGAGAAGAGTTACAGATCATCAACAACACATCATGCTGGATATAATAATGATGAACATTACAGGGGAATACACACTACCAGTCTAAAGTTAAACAGTGTAATATTATTCCAATGTGAAACAGCTGTTTTCTATGTGAATATACAGGTGCTGGTCATATAATTAGAATATCATCAAAAAGTTGATTTATTTCAGTAATTCCATTCAAAAAGTGAAACTTAGATATTATATTCATTCATTACACACAGACTGATATATTTCAAGTGTTCATTCCTTTTAATTTTGATGATTATAACTGATAACTAATGAAAACCCCAAAATCAGTATCTCAGAAAATTAGAATATTGTGAAAGGTTCAATATTGAAGACACCTGGTGCCTCACTCTAATCCGCTAATTATCTCAAAACACCTGCAAAGGCCTTTATATGATCTCAGTCTAGTTCTGTAACACACTCATGGGGAAGACTGATGACTGACAGCTGTACAAAAGACCACCAGTGACATCTTACACAAGATAAGACACAAAAGGTCATTGCTAAAGAGGCTGGCTGTTCACAGAGCTCTGTGTCCAAGCGCATTAATAGAGAGGCGAAGGGAAGGAAAAGGTGTACAAGCAATAGGGATAACCGCACCCTGGAGAGGATTGAGAAACAAAACCCATTCAAAAATGTGTGTGAGATTCACAAAGAGTGACTGAGCTGGAGTCAGTGCTTCAAGAACCGCACACACACACACACACACACACACACACACACACACACACACACACACACACACACACACACACACGACACACACACACACACACACACCGTCTGCAAGACATGTGTTTCAGCAGTCCTCGTGTCACGCCACACTTGAACAACACACAGCGTCAGAAGAGTCTCGCCTGGGTTAAAGACAGAAAGCACTGGGCTGCTGCTGAGTGGGCAGAGTTATGTTCTCTGATGAAAGTAAATGTTGAGGTCCCAGAGTCTGGAGGAAGAGGAGAAGCACAGAATCCACGTCCAGTGTAGAGTTCCCACAGTCAGTGATGGTTTGGGGTGCTGGTCTTCTGCTGGTGTTGGGCCACTGCATTCTCTGAGGTCAAAGGTCAACGCAGCCATCTACCAGGAAGTGTTAGAGCACTTCATGCTTCACACACACACACACACACACACACACACACACACACACACACACACACACACACACACACACACACACACACACACACACACACAGACACACACACACATACAACAACATGATGGTGGTGGTGGTCACATTGGCAGCTATGGCTGCATTTCTCCTGGCTCGCTTCTGCTGTTTTCTGGTTGTCCTCTCCATCTCTAGTGTACAAACCCCCTCTCCACATAGCTGTCGCCAGATGGTGCGGTCAGCAGCAACATCCTCCAGATCCTCAGGTCTGATCTTGCACTTTCTCAAGGCGTTCTTCATCTGATCTTTATAGCGTTTCTTCGGACCCCCAGCTGAGCGTTGACCATGATGTAACTGGCCATATAGTACTCTGCGGGGCAGTCGACATGCCACTGCAACCACTGCAGTTGGCGCTGGGTAATAATGGCCTCAATACTTCTGCAGTTCGTCTTTTTAAGTATTTCGATGTGAGGTACATGATTACGCCAGGTAATTCCCAGAATGCGCTGAAGGCAGCTTATGTGGAATTGCTCTAAGGACTTGATGTGACGGCAGTAGGTTACCCATGCTTCACAGCTATAGAGGAGGGTGGTGACACAGACCGCTTGGTATACGGCGACCTTTGTGGAGGGATGAAGGTTCTTATTATGAAAGACTCTGCATCGAAGTCTCCCAAAGGCAGCCGATGCCTGTTTAATTCGGCTCTGGATTTCATTGTCGATGCTGCTATCCTCAGAGAGAAAACTCCCCAGATATTTGAAAGATGGCACTACTGACAACTGTTCATCTCCAACAGTGAAGGCAGGAGATGTGGGTGGGACATTGGCACTCCATTGGCAGACCACTTCTGTCTTGGTGGTGTTGACAGTCAGCCCCATCCTGCTGTACGCCCTCACCGCCACAGCAAGGACAGTTTGATGATCCTCCGGAGTATGGGCCACAAAAGCACAATCGGCTGCATACTGTAGCTCCAGGACCTGCTCTCTGCTTATTTTTGTTGTTGCATGTAGCCTCCTAATGTTAAATAGGTTGCCATCTAATCTAAAGTCCACTGCCACACCACTGCTGTTTTCAATCTCATTGTGGAGAAGCTTGGTGACACACAGAAGGAAGATGTTAAAGAGGACTGGCGCTAACACACACCCCTGCCTCACCCCTGTACGTACAGGGAACGGCTCAGAATCTTGTCCGCCTACGGTCACCCGAGCAGTCATCCCATCATGGAATTGGCGGAGGATGTTAACAAACTTATCTGGACATCCAAACCTGCGGAGGACATCCCATAAGAGCTCTCTTTGCACAGTGTCGAATGCTTTCGAGAGATCGACAAAGGCCATAAACATGTCCTGATGTTGCTCCCGGCACTTTTCCTGAAGCTGCCGGGCTGTGAAGATCATGTCGATCGTGCTCCTGTTCTTCCTAAACCCACACTGTGATTCTGGCAGCATTGACTTCTTATAGATGACTACAATGTTTGCATCTCTCCATTGCTGTGGGATGTTCTCATCAGTCCAGGCCTTGGTGATGTACTGGTAGAGGGTGCGCATACATATGTACCCTCCCTCCTTCAGTACCTCAGCAGGGATGTTATCAGCGCCAGGGGACTTGCTGTTCTTAAGGGAACGGACAGATGATAGAACCTCCTGGAAGGTTGGTGGTAGACTGAGATCGTGGATGGGAGGAAGTTCAGGCAGTTCGTCCAGGATGGTGGGGTCTGCATCAGAGTCCTGATTAAGCAGGGTGTCAAAATGGTCAGCCCACCTCAGTAGGATACTATTCTGGTCCTTCAGAAGTGTTTGACCATCAGCTGTTTTCAGGGAAGTGACACAGCGATTTGTTGGACCGTAGATGGATTTGATAGCATTATAAAAATTATGCATGTCATTTTTATCTGCAAAGGATTGGATTTCATGTGCCTTTTCAGTCCACCACTCATTCTGTATGGCCCGTATGGGCACACACACACACACACACACACCACACAAAACACACACACACACAACACACACACACACACACACACACACACAACACACACACACACACACACACACACACACACTGCCAAAGCTACCAGTACCTGGTTTAAGGACCATGGTATCCCTGATCTTGATTGACCAGCAAACTCGCCTGACCTAAACCCTATAGAGGATCTCTGGGTTATTGTGAAGAGGAAGATACGATACGCCTGACCCAACACTGCAGAAGAGCTGTAAGGTCACTATCAGAGACACCTGGGCTCATAACACCTGAGCAGAGCCACAGACTGACCGACTCCACGCCGCTGCAGTAACCCAGGAGAAAGGAGCTTGTTTTGTATCGGTCTTCAGTAATATTCTAATTTTTGGAGATACTGAATTTGGGGTTTTCATTAGTTGTCAGTTTTAATCATCACAATTAAAGGATTAGTTCACTTTTTAAAAAACTTTTGCTGATAATTTACTCACCCCCATGTCATCCAAGATGTCCATGTCTTTCTTTCTTCAGTCGAAAAGAAATGAATGATTTTGATGAAAACATTCCAGGATTTTTCTCCATGTAATGGACTTCAATGGTAGCCAAAACGGTTCAAGGTCCAAATGAGTTTTCAGTGCAGCTTCAAATGACGATACCAGACGATGAGTAAGGGTCTTATCTAGCGAAACGATGCGCCATTTTGAAAATAAATAAAACAGTTAAAGTATTATTAGCACAAATGCTCGCTTTGCTCTGTCCTTGTCATGA
>CM070834.1:40167570-40180070 GCA_036326025.1 Chrosomus eos
CTCTGGCCGACGCATGACGAGTGACCTCTGGGCCCGACGCATGACGAGTGACCTCTGGCCCGACGCATGACGAGTGACCACTGGCCCGACGCATGACGAGTGACCTCTGACCCGACGCATGACGAGTGACCTCTGACCGACGCATGACGAGTGACCTCTGACCCGACGCATGACGAGTGACCTCTGACCCGACGCATGACGAGTGACCTCTGGCCCGACGCATGACGAGTGACCTCTGGCCCGACGCATGACGAGTGACCTCTGGCCCGACGCATGACGAGTGACCACTGGCCCGACGCATGACGAGTGACCTCTGACCGACGCATGACGAGTGACCTCTGCCCGACGCATGACGAGTGACCTCTGACCCGACGCATGACGAGTGACCTCTGACCCGACGCATGACGAGTGACCTCTGGCCGACGCATGACGAGTGACCTCTGACCCGACGCATGACGAGTGACCTCTGGCCCGACGCATGACGAGTGACCTCTGGCCCGACGCATGACGAGTGACCTCTGCCCGACGCATGACGAGTGACCTCTGGCCGACGCATGACGAGTGACTCTGACCCGACGCATGACGAGTGACCCCTGACCCGACGCATGACGAGTGACTCTGGCCCGACGCATGACGAGTGACCTCTGACCGACGCATGACGAGTGACTCTGACCCGACGCATGACGAGTGACCTCTGCCCGACGCATGACGAGTGACTCTGGCCCGACGCATGACGAGTGACCTCTGACCCGACGCATGACGAGTGACCTCTGGCCCGACGCATGACGAGTGACCTGACCCGACGCATGACGAGTGACCTCTGACCCGACGCATGACGAGTGACCTCTGACCCGACGCATGACGAGTGACCTCTGACCCGACGCATGACGAGTGACCTCTGGCCCGACGCATGACGAGTGACCTCTGGCCCGCGCATGACGAGTGACCTCTGGCCCGACGCATGACGAGTGACCTCTGGCCCGACGCATGACGAGTGACCACTGGCCCGACGCATGACGAGTGACCTCTGACCGACGCATGACGAGTGACCTCTGACCCGACGCATGACGAGTGACCTCTGACCCGACGCATGACGAGTGACCTCTGACCCGACGCATGACGAGTGACCTCTGGCCCGACGCATGACAGTGACTCTGCCGACGCATGGAGACCTCTGGCCCGACGCATGACGAGTGACCTCTGGCCCGACGCATGACGAGTGACCACTGAGCCCGACGCATGACGAGTGACCTCTGACCCGACGCATGACGAGTGACCTCTGACCCGACGCATGACGAGTGACCTCTGCCCGACGCATGACGAGTGACCTCTGACCCGACGCATGACGAGTGACCTCTGGCCCGACGCATGACGAGTGACCTCTGGCCCGACGCATGACGAGTGACCTCTGGCCCGACGCATGACGAGTGACCTCTGGCCCGACGCATGACGAGTGACCTCTGCCCGACGCATGACGAGTGACCTCTGGCCCGAGCATGACGAGTGACCTCTGCCCGACGCATGACGAGTGACCTCTGGACCCGACGCATGACGAGTGATCTCCGTGACATGACCCGACGCATGACGAGTGACCTCTGGCCCGACGCATGACGAGTGACCTCTGGCCCGACGCATGACGAGTGACCTCTGGCCCGACGCATGACGAGTGACCTCTGACCCGACGCATGACGAGTGACCTCTGGCCCGACGCATGACGAGTGACCTCTGACCCGACGCATGACGAGTGACCTCTGACCCGACGCATGACGAGTGACCTCTGACCCGACGCATGACGAGTGACCTCTGACCCGACGCATGACGAGTGACCTCTGGCCCGACGCATGACGAGTGACCTCTGGCCCGACGCATGACGAGTGACCTCTGGCCCGACGCATGACGAGTGACCTCTGGCCCGACGCATGACGAGTGACCTCTGGCCCGACGCATGACGAGTGACCTCTGGACCCGACGCATGACGAGTGACCTCTGACCCGACGCATGACGAGTGACCTCTGACCCGACGCATGACGAGTGACCTCTGACCCGACGCATGACGAGTGACCTCTGGCCCGACGCATGACGAGTGACCTCTGGCCCGACGCATGACGAGTGACCTCTGGCCCGACGCATGACGAGTGACCTCTGGCCCGACGCATGACGAGTGACCTCTGACCGACGCATGACGAGTGACCTCTGGCCCGACGCATGACGAGTGACCTCTGACCGACGCATGACGAGTGACCTCTGGCCCGACGCATGACGAGTGACCTCTGGCCGACGCATGACGAGTGACCTCTGACCCGACGCATGACGAGTGACTCTGACCCGACGCATGACGAGTGACCTCTGACCCGACGCATGACGAGTGACCTCTGACCCGACGCATGACGAGTGACCTCTGACCCGACGCATGAGACGAGTGACCTCTGACCCGACGCATGACGAGTGACCTCTGACCCGACGCATGACGAGTGACCTCTGGCCCGACGCATGACGAGAGACCTCTGACCCGACGCATGACGAGTGACCTCTGACCCGACGCATGACGAGTGACCTCTGGCCCGACGCATGACGAGTGACCTCTGGCCCGACGCATGACGAGTGACCTCTGGCCCGACGCATGACGAGTGACCTCTGGCCCGACGCATGACGAGTGACCACTGGCCCGACGCATGACGAGTGACCTCTGAACCGACGCATGACGAGTGACCTCTGGCCCGACGCATGACGAGTGACCTCTGACCCGACGCATGACGAGTGACCTCTGACCCGACGCATGACGAGTGACCTCTGACCCGACGCATGACGAGTGACCTCTGCCCGACGCATGACGAGAGACCTCTGACCCGACGCATGACGAGTGACCTCTGGCCCGACGCATGACGAGTGACCTCTGACCCGACGCATGACGAGTGACCTCTGGCCCGACGCATGACGAGTGACCTCTGACCCGACGCATGACGAGTGACCTCTGACCCGACGCATGACGAGTGACCTCTGACCCGTCGCATGACGAGTGACCTCTGACCCGATGCATGACGAGTGACCACTGGCCCGACGCATGACGAGTGACCTACTGACCCGACGCATGACGAGAGACCTCTGACCCGACGCATGACGAGAGACCTCTGACCCGACGCATGACGAGTGACCTCTGACCCGACGCATGACGAGTGACCACTGGCCCGACACATGACGAGTGACCACTGGCCCGACGCATGACGAGTGACCTCATCAGAGGTCATGCATCGGGTCTTCCGCCGGAACCAGGCTCACGTACGGCCGTTACGAGAAGCCAGTGATTATAGTTTATAGAGTTATAACCCATGGTGCCCTGTATGGATTTAATGTTATGAGGATGGAGGCACTTTTTTGGGCTTCAGAATCACATCCTCCATTCACTGCCATTAAAAAGCTGGGAAGAGCAGGATATTTCTAATTTAACTCTGATTATATTCGTCTGGAAGAAGAAACTAATTTACACATAGGATAGATGAGGGCAAGTAAATTATTGGATCATTTTATTTTTTGGGTGAACTATCCCTTTAGATTAAGCCAGGATTAGGCCTTAGTTCAATTAGGACATTTATAAACGTGCCTTATAAAAAACATTACTGGTGCATCTGGAGACGAAACAATGGCTCTGACTTATTTTAAGATCTGCCAGTGCGAGTTGCTTTCAGCTCAAACATGTGTTTTACTCTGGGATTAGTTTAACCCTTTCTAGTCTAGAGAGTCAGAATACAGAAGAATGTTTGTTCAAGCAATCAATCGAAACATCGTCCACAGACTGGTACCAGTAATACTGCCAGCAGACTCGGATAAATAAGTTTAATCAGATTAATAGAGTAATAGATAACCAGCTCTCTCACAGGATATTTCTTCCTGATCACCTTCATTGGACTAACTCCAGGGAAAACCAGCTACGTGCAAAACAGAGAACGAGTGAGATGGAAAAATGTGAGGTCACTATTACAAGGAGAGGCAAACAAAGTGGAGAAAAGAGGAAACAGAGACAGATGGGATAGTTAGTGGTTTTCTGAGGCATATGAAACATTTTAGCCAATCTGAATGTTTGTTAAAGAAATGATTTTGATCAGAAGTTGAGTTTCAGCAAAGAGCGGCTCTGCTCTCTCTCAGGGTAATGAGGACTGACACGAGCGAGAGACACAGCGTTCAGAGGGAGAGAGAGCGTTTAAGGTTGCAGGGGAGAAGGAGAGAGAGAGAGAGAGAGGAAGGAGAGAGAGAGAGAGAGAGAGAGAGAGAGGAGAGAGAGAGAGAGAGAGAGAAGAGAGAGAGAGAGAGAGAGAGAGAGAGAGAGAGAGGGAGAGAGAGAGGAGAGAGAGGGGAGAGAGAGAGAGAGAGAGACACCCACACACGCCTGTTCATACGCCAGAAGAGTGAGTTACTGGAGAAAACTAATGTTTTTACTCATCAAGGATGCAAACAAATCCATTTCAGATAAATGCTGAACTTTCTATTCACCAAAGAATCCTGAGAACACTAATCTGTTTTCAACACTGATAATAATCATAAATGAGCATCAGGGCCCGTATTCCTAAAGAATCTTAATGCAAAAAGTAGCTCCTAGTGACACAATTCTAAGAAAATTCTTAGAAATGTGGGCGTTTACTCTTAAAATTAAAGAAAAAGTCCTAGTAAAGAAAAAAGTAATTCAGAAAGCATCTTAACCCTTAAAAGAGGTCTTAAGGTCAAAACTGTTAGGAGCGGACGAGGACTTTTAAGAGGCTTAAGAGTTTCTTTAGCAGAGGAGAAAATGGCAGAAAGACGAAGAGGAGAGAAGAAATGTGTTGCAGACGATGGATGACAGTGAGTTTGGTACATTAACACCAACATTCAAACCACCACTTAAATAGACACGCCAGTAATCAGTGTAATTGGAAAGAGTGGAACAATTTTTATCATTATAAGCCAAACAAATACCTTATAGGAAATAAACAGCATTGTAAATAAAAAAAGGATTTATATACATATATATATACTATGTGTGTGTGTGAAAACGGTCAAATAGGAAAAATTATGCATGTAATGTCAAAGTGAAGGCTTAAAATAGACCCTACAAGTGAAACTGGAAAAATTAGAATATCGTGCAAAAGTTATTATTTTGATGATTAACTACAGCTTATGAAAACCCCAACATTCAAAATCTCAGAAAACTAGAATGTTACATGAAATAAAAAAAATTACAAATAATTTTAAACATTCCACATCTTTGGAATTCTCTCCCGCCTCACATTCGTCACCTAGACTCACTTCTTCAGTTCAAATCTCAACTTAAAACTCATCTGTTTAGATTAGCTTATTCAACATAGATTTTCATCGGGATTTCATTTTACTTACATTTTTTGATTGTACTTATTAATTTGATTTTACAAATGATATTATTGTTGGTCTAGTATTAATGTTCTGTTTTAAATTTGCTCTGTAAGGTGTCCTTGGGTGTCTTGAAAGGCGCCCTGAAATAAAATGTATTATTATTATTATTAAACACAGAAATGTCAGTCCTCTGAAAAGTATAATCATGCATATGTTTATAGCTATATATACTAAATATATTAGTTTCATATTTTAATTTTAATTACTGAAATACATGAGGTTTTAGACGATATTCTAATTTTTCCAGTTTCACCTGAATACTTAAATCACTATTTTTTTTCCTTCTTGGACAACCAACCAATCACAGTCTTCAAAAGATTGTGTCATACATAGCAACGGGGTCAACCCCGCCTCCTCAATAAGATAAAAGTTTTTGTCTTTTCCTTACTCAGAGTTGCTCTCAGATCGATCCCGAATCGCTTTCTAAAAGTTTTCTAAAAGGATTCTTAGATTCTTTAGGAATACGGGCCCAGATCATCATATTATAGTGATTTCTGAAGGATCATGTGACACTGACTACGTTTACATGCAGCCAATTTTCGGGTTATGGTCAGGTTAAGGTCACTATTCGGGTTTCTGAAACATTAGGAATAACCCGTTCACATGCGTGAGCAGAGAGAGTTACTCCTGTATATATGGAATTGCAATATCCCGATGGAAACACCGACGCAAGGTTAGCGTTTAGCGTTAGCGTACGGACAACCTTAAGACCCAATATGCGTCATTTCCGATTCTTCTTCCTGTATCCGAAGACAACAGCAGCAGCACGCAGATAATGAATAGTTCGGGGCAGATAATGAACAGTTCGGGGCAGATAATGAACAGTTCGGGGCAGATAATGAACAGTTCAGGGCAGATAATGAATAGTTCGGGGCAGATAATGAACAGTTCAGGGCAGATAATGAACAGTTCGGGCAGATAATGAACAGTTCGGGGCAGATAATGAACAGTTCGGGGCAGATAATGAACAGTTCGGGGCAGATAATGAACAGTTCGGGCAGATAATGAACAGTTCGGGGCAGATAATGAACAGTTCGGGGCGGATAATGAACAGTTCGGGGCGGATAATGAACAGTTCGGGGCGGATAATGAACAGTTCGGGGCGGATAATGAACAGTTCGGGGCGATAATGAACAGTTCGGGGCGATAATGAACAGTTCGGGGCAGATAATGAACAGTTCGGGGCAGATAATGAATAGTTCGGGGCAGATAATGAAAGTTCGGGGCAGATAATGAACAGTTCGGGGCAGATAATGAACAGTTCGGGGCGGATAATGAACAGTTCGGGGCGGATAATGAACAGTTCGGGGCGGATAATGAACAGTTCGGGGCGGATAATGAACAGTTCGGGGCGGATAATGAACAGTTCGGGGCGGATAATGAACAGTTCGGGGCGGATAATGAACAGTTCGGGGCGGATAATGAACAGTTCGGGGCGGATAATGAACAGTTCGGG
This sequence comes from Chrosomus eos, assembly GCA_036326025.1. Classification (NCBI taxonomy): domain Eukaryota; kingdom Metazoa; phylum Chordata; class Actinopteri; order Cypriniformes; family Leuciscidae; genus Chrosomus; species Chrosomus eos. The sequence continues at coordinate 40,174,424 of CM070834.1, forward strand.
GCGGATAATGAACAGTTCGGGGCGGATAATGAATAGTTCGGGGCGGATAATGAATAGTTCGGGGCGGATAATGAACAGTTCGGGGCGGATAATGAACAGTTCGGGGCGGATAATGAACAGTTCGGGGCGGATAATGAACAGTTCGGGGCGGATAATGAACAGTTCGGGGCGGATAATGAACAGTTCGGGGCGGATAATGAACAGTTCGGGGCGGATAATGAACAGTTCGGGGCGGATAATGAACAGTTCGGGGCGGATAATGAACAGTTCGGGGGGGATAATGAACAGTTCGGGGCGGATAATGAACAGTTCGGGGCGGATAATGAACAGTTCGGGGCGGATAATGAACAGTTCGGGGCGGATAATGAACAGTTCGGGGCAGATAATGAACAGTTCGGGGCAGATAATGAACAGTTCGGGGCAGATAATGAACAGTTCGGGGCAGATAATGAACAGTTCGGGGCAGATAATGAACAGTTCGGGGCAGATAATGAACAGTTCGGGGCAGATAATGAACAGTTCGGGGCAGATAATGAACAGTTCGGGGCAGATAATGAACAGTTCGGGGCAGATAATGAACAGTTCGGGGCAGATAATGAACAGTTCGGGGCAGATAATGAACAGTTCGGGGCAGATAATGAATAGTTCGGGGCAGATAGCGATCGCCTTTGTTTGCGCTTTGATGCTGGTAACGTTACTGACCTCGCTCCAGAAGTATGCTGTGCTGCGTCTCGCCATGTTTACTTCCGGTATACTGCACGCGGGTTTTTGTATGCGCTGAGAAGTTCCTCTACTCAAAAGACCAAGATTCCTTGCGAATAGAACATGCGCAGAACAGAGATCACTATGGGGATATCCCGATATGCGTTTACATGACCAAAAATTCGGGTTAGAAAAGGGGTACCCCAGGTTTAATATCCCGGTTTTTAAAATCCGGGATATGAGCATATTCGGGTTTTTGCCGGTGTTTACATGGTCGTTCATGACCGGGTTATTGCTAATATCCCTGTTTTGAATGGGTTATTGGCTGCATGTAAACGCAGTAACTGAAGACTGGAGTAATGATGATGAATTCAGCTTTGATCACAGGAATAAATTACACTTTACTATATATTCACATTGAAAACAGCTGATAATATTTCACTGTTTCACTGCATTTTTGATCAAATGAATGTAGCTTTGATGAGCAGAAGAGACTTCTGTTGAATTCTATATATTGAAAGCTGCCAAAAGAACTTCTACCTGGCCATTAACACACACTCCTCAACGAGGGTTTGAGGGAAAGGGATTGTTTTACACCTGCGACTGATAAAGGGAGAAAGGGCCGCAGATCCAGCTGATCAGAACACAAACTCTGGAAGCCTAAATGAAGCCTACCCGGAAGTGCGAAAAACTGAAATACATCGAAAATCCGCTAGGGGCCGGTCCCAAAAGGGAGCAAATGTCCATAGCTCCCATGTTAAAATGTCCGTTTACACAGCATAAATTCATGTTTTTACAGGTTGGTCCCATGGACTTTTATTGTATTTTTCGATAGGTTCCGAGTGTCTGACAACTGTGAGGGGGGTGAATTTTTTTCTAACTCGTTAGTTTAGATCGTATTTAGATATAAAATGTATGACAAATAAGGGCGTGGTTAACTTTGATTGACAGCTTGATTGACAGCTGATAACGGCTGGGCCGAGTGGAATTCCTGTAATTTGACGTCTCGGCCATGATCTGACCCAACACATCACACCACCTCTGTATCCTTTCTGAACATTTGTATTGAAATATCGTACATAAAATGGGTTGCACTGCTATAAACTGCACTAACCGACACTGTAGGAGTAAGTTACTTCGCTCCATTTTTTCCGGTAAGTGACATTCCACTACTATTTTGTAGTTAGCAGTATTTGTATTTAGCATCAATGTTTGTGGGCAGTGGCACTGCAACAGTTAGCATTAAATCGCCTCAGAGAGAGGTGCTATTGAACTCTGTGTGTGTGTGTGTGTGTGTGGTGTGTGTGTGTATGTGAGAGAGAGAGAGAGAGAGAGAGAGAGAGGAGAGAGAGAGAGAGAGAGAGACACGCAGGCACCATCGAACTGTGTGTGTGTGTGTGTGTGTGTGTGTGTGTGTGTGTGTGTGTGTGTGTGTGTGTGTGTTGCGCGGGCGCGATTGAACAGTGGACACATAAAAACATACTCCGTCATTTAGGACATCATTCAATCTGCAAAGTGTTTACTTCTATTTGTGTACACTCGCAATAGTAATGTTACAGATAGCTGAGGCTGCTTGGCTGAAGAGGCGCGTCCACCGGCCGGCTCAGTCTCACACAAAGCCCGCCCTTTTACCCATATATGGATTGGCCAGAAGGTGGGCGGAGTTAGGCTTTCCCAAGATTTTCAAAGATGGTGCCGCCCATACCCCCCATAAACGGCTTCAGAACCGTTATTCGGAAAGTCTATGGGTGACGTCACAGACGCTTTGTCCATATTTTTTACAGTCTATGGTGTTTACGCACTCATCTTAAGCTGACGGAGGAACTGACTAAGGAACCGAGGGAGGAACTAAGGAGGAACTGATGGAGGAACCGAGGGAGGAACTGAGGAGGAACTGATGGAGAAACTGAGGGAGGAACTGTGGAGGAACCGAGGGAGGAAACGACGGAGGAAATGACGAGGAACTGAGGAGGAACCGAGGCAGGAACCGACGGTGGAAATGTCGAGGAACTGAGGAGGAACTGACTGAGGAACCGAGGCAGGAAACGATGGAGGAAACGATGGAGAAAATGACGAGGAACTGAGGAGGAACTGAGGAGGAACTGACTGAGGAACCGAGGGAGGAACCGAGCAAGGAACTGAGCGAGGAACCGAGGGAGGAAGTGAGGAGGAAACGACGGAGAAAATGACGAGGAACTGAGGAAGGAACTGACTGAGGAACCGAGGGAGGAAGTGAGGAGGAAACGACGAAGGAAATGACGAGGAACTGAGGAGGAACTGACTGAGGACCCGAGGGAGGAACCGAGCGAGGAACTGAGCGAGGAACCGAGGGAGGAAGTGAGGAGGAAACGACGAGGAAATGACAAGGAATGAGGAAGGAACTGACTGAGGAACCGAGGGAGGAAACCGAGCGAGGAACCGATGGAGGAACCTAGGGAGGAAACGACGGTGGAAATGTCGATGAACTTAGGAGGAACTGACTGAGGAACCGAGGCAGGAACCGAGGGAGGAAACGACGGAGGAAATGACGAGGAACTGAGGAGGAACTGAGGGAGGAACTGACTGAGGAACCGAGGGAGGAACCGAGCGGGGAACTGAGGGAGGAACCGAGGGAGGAACTGAGGAGGAACCGAGGGAGGAAACGACGGAGGAACTGAGGAAAAACTGGGGGAGGAACTGATGGAGGAACCGATAGAGGAAACGACGGAGGAACTGAGGAAAAACTGGGGGAGGAACTGATGGAGGAACCGAGGGAGGAAACAACGGAGGAAACAACGGAGGAACTGAGGAGTAACTGAGGGAGGAACCGAGGAGGAACTGATAGAGGAACTGGCAGAGGAACCGAGGGAGGAACTGACGGAGGAAGTGACGGAGGAAGTGACGGAGGAACTGACAGAGGAACTGACAGAGGAACTGACGGAGGAACTGACGGAGGAACTGACGGAGGGTGGAACCAAGGAGGAACTGAGCGAGGAACTGACGGAGGAACTGACGGAGGAACTGAGGGAAGGAGATTGACGGAGGAGAACGGACTGCGGAACACTGAACTGAGAAGAACCAAGGGAGGAACTGAGGGAGGAAGCGACGGAGGAACAGACAAAGGAACTGAGGGAGGAACTGAGGGAGGAACAGAAAAAGGAACTGAGGAGGAACTGACGGAGGAAGCGACGGAGGAACTGAGGGAGGAACTGATGGAGGAAAAGAGGGAGGAACTGACGGAGGAACTGAGGGAGGAACTGACAGAGGAACCGAGGGTGGAACTGATGGAAGAACCGAGGGAGGAAGCGACGGAGGAACAGACAAAGGAACTGTGGGAGGAACTGACGGAGGAACTGAGGGAGGAACAATTACAAAGTATTACTACTGACCTATAAAGCTCTAAATGGTTTAGCTCCTGTGTATTTAACAGACCTTCTATCGCCATACAATCCATCGCGCTCTTTAAGATCACTAAATTCGAGGCTTCTGGTCGTTCCTAGGATATCTAAGTCCACTAAAGGAGGGAGGGTGTTCTCACATTTATCTCCTAAACTCTGGAATAGCCTTCCTGATATTGTTCGAGACTCAGACTCGCTGTCCCAGTTTAAAACTAGATTAAAGACGCATCTCTTTAACCAAGCATTCACTTAATGCTTACCTTTTATACTACTTCTGAATCAGTTCGAATGCATTAATATTATGAACATCAGCTATGCTAATTATTTCCCATCTGCCTTTCTGCTGTTATCTCGGGACGCTAGTCCCGAGGTAAATAGTGTTCGTCAGCTCCAGTTTGTATCCAGCCTCTCACGGAGACTTCAGATGCCCCAACACCTGTGATGAGACGACTAAACGCCTGTGGAGAGACGACTCGACGCCTGTGGAGAGACGACTCAATGCCGGCAAAATGTTATGCCCTAAATTAATACATGATTATCTAACTGTATTTTTCTATGTACATTTCCAAAATGCACTTTCTGTAAAGCTGCTTTCAGACAATGTGTATTGTGAAAAGCGCTATACAAATAAATTTGAATTGAATTGAACAGAAAAAGGAACTGAGGAGGAACTGACGGAGGAAGCGACGGAGGAACTGAGGGAGGAACTGATGGAGGAAAAGAGGGAGGAACTGATGGAGGAACTGACGGAGGAACTGAGGGAGGAACAGAAAAAGGAACTGAGGAGGAACTGACGGAGGAAAAGAGGGAGGAACTGACAGAGTAAGTGACGGAGGAACTGAGGGAGGAACTGATGGAGGAAAAGACGGAGGAACTGACGGAGGAACAGAGTCAGGAACTGACGGAGGAACTGACAGAGGAAGAAACCGAGGGTGGAACTGACGGAAGAACCGAGGGAGGAAGCGACGGAGGAAGCGATGGAGGAACAGACAAAGGAACTGAGGGAGGAACAGAAAAAGGAACTGAGGAGGAACTGATGGAGGAAGCGACGGAAGAACTGATGGAGGAACTGAAGGAGGAAAAGAGGGAGGAACTGAGAATGTGGAGGAACTGACGGAGGAAGCGACGGAGGAACTGATGGAGGAACAGAAAAAGGAACTGAGGAAGAACTGACGGAGGAAAAGAGGGAGGAACTGATGGAGGAACAGAAAAAGGAACTGAGGAGGAACTGATGGAGGAAGCGACGGAAGAAACTGATGGAGGAACTGATGGAGGAAAAGAGGGAGGAACTGATGGAAGAACTGAAGGAGGAAAAAGAGGGAGGAACTGCAGACGGGAGGAACTGATGGAGGAACTGATGGAGGAAAAGAGGGAGGAACTGATGGAGGAACGGAAAAAGGAACTGAGGAAGAACTGATGGAGGAAAAGAGGGAGGAAACTGATGGAGGAACAGAAAAAAGGAACTGAGGAGGAACTGATGGAGGAACTGAAGAGAAGAGGGAAATAGAGGAGGAAGGAAACTGACGGGAGAGGGAACTGATGGAGGAAAGGAACTGATGGAGAAAGGA
>CM070834.1:40182570-40190070 GCA_036326025.1 Chrosomus eos
TGACATAGGAATAATGTATTGTATTCATTCATAGTAAACTTATTACACAGTTTTATTTTTTATTTTTACCACAGAAATAATTTCAGGGACATGAAATATTGAATTGTGATTAACTTAAAGGGTTAGTTCACCCAAAAATGAAAATTCTATCATAGTTTACTTACCCTCAAGTTGTTCCAAACCTCTATGCGTTTATTTGTTCTGCTGAACACAAAGGAAGATATTTGGAAGAAAACAGATCTCATTCCCCATTGACTACCATAGTATGTATTTTTTCCTACTATGGTAGTCAATGGGGAATGAGATCTGTTTTCTTCCAGATATCTTCCTTTGTGTTCAGCAGAACAAATAAACACATAGAGGTTTGGAACAACTTGAGGGTAAGTAAACTATGATAGAATTTTCATTTTTGGGTGAACTAACCCTTTAATGTTTTTAAATCTTGCCGGTTTATAAATCCGTTATACAAGTTACAGTGTCCAAATCAATCGTAAAGAAAATGTGATCACTACAACAATATTGTAGTAGTATTAATACTATCTTACTCTGATTTAATTTTCTATACAATCACTGAGACGCAAGACATACTTCAATGAAACCAGAGATCGTGTCCGCGGTGATCCGATACATGGATGTGAGATTATAATGGATTGCTATTGACAAACAGTCATTATAAGTATTCCAGTAGTTTAGTCACCCTGACCCAACCAACATATTTTGTTCATTTAAAGTGTGTGCGTGCGTGTGTGTGTGCGGTGTGTGTGTGTGCTAGAGAGAAAGTGATTTATTTATTAATATTAATAATTATAATATTCAGTCATACACACATCCATAAGTGAGTGAATATTATTATTATCATTATTAATGATGTTTAATGATGGGTTCATTAAAACCTGCACTAGGAAAACGTCTCCGGTTACTTACGTAACCTCGGTTCCCTGAAAGGCAAGGAACGAGACATTACGGATGTCGTATATGGGAACTCTCTCTCATCCTTCACTTCCGCTGAAATCTTATTGGCTAACGCCAGCAACGCTGGCCAATTGACGCAAATATGCAAATACTGAAACCCCGTTGCAGTATAATGTAAGTGCAGCGTCAATTCCTCCTCAGAATCGAACAGAACGCCAAATCAATAGCGAACACGGCGGCGAGCGTAATGTCTCGTTCCTTGCCTTTCAGGGAACCGAGGTTACGTAAGTAACCGGAGACGTTCCCTATCAAGGCTACGGAACTTCGACATTACGAATGTCGTATATGGGAACTGTATAGAATCCCGCCGTGGAAGCAAGCAAACCACAGAACAGAACCCAATACAAAACCCAGACACCGCCCCCCCAGAACGCCAGCATTGTGATAGGACGAGACTGGCCAATAGCGAGCCTCTAACCTCTGATAGGTCCAAGGGGACGAATCACAAACTCACAAAACACTGCCAGAATTTGCATATCCCGAGCAGTATAAACGGGGGAAGTCTGCACTGTAGACCAACAGGGCAACAACAACAGTAAAATAAGGCCAACGCATAGCGGTGACAACAGTCTTAATACACATAAGCACACAGAACAACTCATGAGCAAAGCGCAGAGAGCTCTAAATGCTGTGCAAGAATTCAACTCACCGAAAGCACTTGAGACGCCACAGAGGGTAAATCCAACTTGTAAAACCTGGCGAACGTATTCTGAGAAGACCAGCCAGCCGCAAGACATAAATCCTGAATAGACATACCCTTAGTCCAGGCCCACGAAGAGGCGATCGCCCTGGTCGAATGGGCCTTAACATTGAGGGGGCATTCCTGTCCCATACAGTCATAAGCCAAAACAATAGCGTCCACAATCCAGTGAGCAAGCCTCTGTTTAGAGACTCCCCGTCCCTTATTGCATCCACCAAAGCACACAAATAGCTGGTCCGAGCTTCGGAAAGCAGCCGAGCGAGAGATGTACTCCCGGAGCGCTCTGACTGGGCAGATAGCACTTTGAGCATCCGAACCTAGAGAGGTCGATGGCTCAACAGACAGGGCAGGCAAAGAAACAATCTGCGCCCTGAACAGGGTATTGAGCGATTTAGGGACTTAACCCGGCCTCGGTCTGAGAGTCACGTTACAGTTTCCGGGTCCAAAGCGAATACAATCTTCGCTGACAGAGAAAGCCTGTAAATCCCCAACCCGCTTCGCCGAAGCGAGAGCGAGAAGCAGCGCCGTTTTAATCGAAAGCTCCTTAACTGCAATCGACACTAAGGGCTCAAAGGGCGGTCGTGACAAAGCTTCCAAGACCAAAGTCAAATCCCAAGGCGGCACGGAAGGCGGCCGTGCAGGGCATAATCTCCTAGCTCCTTTAAGGAACCGAGTCACCAACGCATGTCTACCGATAGACTGTCCATCAACAGGCGGGTGAAACGCAGCAATAGCAGCTACGTATACCTTCAGGGTGGATGGCAGGCTCCCTTCGTCCATTCTGTACTGAAGGAAGCGTAGAATATCCGACACCGAGCAGTTCGCTGGGTCTAAACCGATATCCTGACACCATTTAGAGAAAACACCCCACTTCAGAGTGTACAGGCGCCGGGTAGACGGGGCTCGCGCTTCCGCGATGGTATTTTGAACCCGCGAATGAAGCACATCGATCCCGCTCAGCGTCCCTGCAGCGGCCACACATGGAGCCTCCACAGCCCGGGGCTGGGATGCCAAATCGATCCGCTCGCCTGAGACAGTAGGTCCTTCCTGAGCGGAATTTCCCACGGTTGCTCCGTTAGTAACTCTACCAAGTCCGCGAACCAGGGCTGATTCGGCCAGTACGGGGCCACTAGAGTCACCGCCGCCTTTTCCTCCCTGATTTTGCACAACACCATGGGCAAAATTTTCACCGGAGGAAAGGCATAGAGACGGGCTTTCGGCCATCGCGCAGTTAGCGCGTCCATCTCCCGGGGGGAACGGGACAGCGAGAAAAACATCCGACAATGCGCGTTCTCGCTCGTCGCGAAGAGGTCGATCTCTGCTCTGCCGAAACGATCCCATATCAGTTGAACCGTCCCGGGGTGAAGCCTCCATTCCCCTTGAGGAATCCCGTTCCTCGAGAGCATATCCGCCCCCCGATTTAGAACACCGGGGATGTGTGTCGCTCTCACCGAGAGAAAGAACCGATCCGCCCACAGCAGGAGAGATTCCGCCTGCTTGAATAGGTCCCTGGAATGCAAACCGCCTTGGCGATTGATGTAAGAGACCACAGAAGTGTTGTGGGTTCGAATCAACACATGCCGCTGTTCCAGTCGAGACCGGAAAACTTTTAGGGCTAGAGAGACCGCTTCCAGTTCCAAGCGATTTATGTGCCACTCCATCTGCCTCTCCGACCACCGACCGGAGGCGGGCTTGCCCAGGCAGACCGCTCCCCACCCGGTGGACGAAGCGTCCGTCAGGACCTCCACGCGTCGCGTCACTATACCCATAGGGACACCTGAACTGTAGAGATCCGGGTTCTTCCACGGGGCCAGGGCACGGGCGCACACACGGTTGACCATAATGCGCTTGCGGCCGGAGTGCCACGCGCTCGGGTTGACGCGCGCTTTCAGCCAGTGCTGAAGCGGTCTCATATGTAGCAGTCCCAGATGACACACTGACGAAGCGGCTGCCATCCGCCCCAATAGCCTCTGAAACTCTTTCAGAGGGACGAGCCTGCCAGGTCTGAAGAGACCTAGCGAAGAAGTCAGAGCCTCCGCTCGTTCGGGGGAGAGACGTGCTTTCATACTCACTGAGTCCAAGCATACTCCCAGGAATGTGGTAGTTTGGCTCGGTGTGAGCACACTTTTTTGGACGTTTACCCTCAAACCAAGCGTTTTCAAATGGCGAAGTAGGGCTTCCACATGGCCGACCAATGTCTCCCTCGACTGCGCGAGAATCAGCCAGTCGTCCAGATAGTTCAAGACGCGCATCCCGCTCGACCTGAGGGGTGAAAGTGCCGCGTCTACACATTTCGAAAAGGTGCGGGGGGCGAGGGCTAGCCCGAACGGGAGTACCGTGTATTGGTACGCCGCATTCTCGAACGCAAACCTCAGGAATCGCCTGTGGCGCTTCGCTATCTGGACGTGAAAATAAGCGTCCTCTAGATCCACTGAAGCGAACCAATCCCCGGGGCGAATTTGCGCTAGGATCTGTTTCAGTGTAGTCATCCTGAAAGCGCGCTTGTGAAGCGCTCTGTTGACGGGTCTCAGGTCCAGTATGGGGCGGAGACCCCCTCCCTTCTTCGGCACTACAAAGTAGCGGCTGTAGAATCCGCTTCCCCGCTCGCTCGGGGGAACCGGCTCTATCGCTCCCTTGTCGAGTAAACTGCACACTTCCTGCCTCAGTACATGAGCATTTTGGGGCAAAGTTAACGACTGGATTACGCCGCGGAAGCGGGGTGGTCTGCGTTTGAACTGAAGTGTGTACCCGTGTCGAATTACATTCAGCACCCACGGCGAGATGCCCGGAATAGCTTCCCACGCCGTGAGGAAACGACTGAGTGTGAGCCGGTCTAGACCTGCGGTCATCGCCGCTATGTGAGGGCTGGGGATAGACACCTCGCGCTTCCCGCGAGGCGCCTTTATAGTTAATGACCGTGACTCTGCGCTGCTCGAAGACAGGGCGGGTAACACAGTGTGAAGTGCAAGAGGAGAAAAAAGCTCTGTTTGTGAAGAAGTAATTTGCTTTATTGAACAACACACAACATTCACAACATGACTGCACGCGTCGGTCGCCGAACGCAAGAGGGACCGCGTGCTCTAGAGCGCGCCGCTTGGAAGCGGGGCCATCCGTGCGCTCTCCTCTCCTCTTGCCCGAGCGGTCAGGACGACTGCTTGGGCCTCGCTGGGGACGCGGCGGGTTTTCTGCGCGGGCTCCTCTGAGCCGGTCTCTTGTTTCCCGCTCCCTGCCACTGCCCGTGTCGGCCTTTACGGGCATCCGGTCCCGGGCGGGAGGCTGGCTGATGTCTGGCCGCAGCCTGGGACTGGCGCCCCGAGGCGGAAGACGAGCGAGAGCGAGGGCGCTGCGGCGGGGGCGGCGGCGGCGCTCGCCGAGGGATCACATGGCTCATCGCCTTCGCCTTCTTCTGAGTCTCGGAGTACCGCTCGGTGACCTTCTCCACGGCATCTCCGAACAGGCCATCAGGGGAGATCGGTGCGTTTAGCAGCGTCTTCCTGTCCGCCTCCTGCACGTCCGATAGGGTGAGCCACAGGTGTCTGTGGAGGACCACCAAATACCCCATCGAACGGCCAATCGCCTGGGCCGAGCGCTTCGTGGCCAGGAGCGCGAGGTCCGTTGCCGAACGGAGGTCTCGGATGGCGTCAGCGTCGACAGAGGCGGCGCCATCCAGAGATTTCAATCGCTTGGCCTGCAGCACTTGAAGAACGGCCATAGTGTGTAGTGCAGAAACCGCCTCCCCCGCGGCGCCGTAGGCCTTGTTAGCCTGGTGAGCCGTAAACCTGCAGGCTCGGGACGGCAGGCTGCGGTCCGAGCCCAGGGCGGGAGCTGACGGGCAAAGATGTGCAGCGACGGTCTCCTCGACAGGAGGGATGCGGAGGTAGCCGTGGTCCCCCGCCTCGTCCACGGGGGGGAACATGGCCTGGGTCGAAGTGAGGGTGCGCGCCGATTGCGGGGCCACCCACGACTTCACCACGTGCTCGTGCACATCAGGAAAGAACGGGATCCCCTTTTCGAAGCGGCCTGACGGCGGCTCGATTGGAGGAACCACGCGTCCAACTTGCTCTTTGAGGGCTCGTCGGGAGCCTTCCAGGATAAATCCAGTTCCTCGACGGCCTTCGAGAGGATACGGAAGAGCTCTTCCTGCAGATCCGCGGGGGTCTCTTCCGTGGGTGCCAGAGGGGCGGCCTGCTCCGCACCGTAGTCGTTCTCGGAGGCCGACAAGGACATAGTCGTCCTCCTCACTCACCCCGAAGGACACGAAGTCAGCAACGTCGCGGGGAGGATGAAACGAAGGGTCCGGAAAACTCACCGGGGGTCGAACCTCGACTCCGCGGTTGGGGGGGCCTGCCAGCGGCTCGGTGGCGGCAGCAGGCCCAATCCCCGCAGCAGCGCGAGCTTCGTCTCGCCTGGCCTTGAGGGCTCGGAGGGGCATGTCCGCACAGAAGTCGCAGGACCCTTCATCCCTGAGGGCCGACTCCGCGTGGGCCAGCCCCATGCACGCGATGCAGAACAGGTGCAGGTCGGGGGGCACTATGGGGCCCGAGCATAAATTGCAGACGGTCGCCATCAGATGCTGGAGACAGTTCAGGTATCTCCGGTGCACCTTCAACGATAGCAAAAATCCAAGTAGTAGTAGTATCAGCTTTCTAGCACACGATTTGAGCGTGAAGAGAGAGATTCTGAGGAGGAATTGACGCTGCACTTACATTATACTGCAACGGGGTTTCAGTATTTGCATATTTGCGTCAATTGGCCAGCGTTGCTGGCGTTAGCCAATAAGATTTCAGCGGAAGTGAAGGATGAGAGAGAGTTCCCATATACGACATCCGTAATGTCGAAGTTCCGTAGCCTTGAAAGGGAACTTATACCTCTCACTCTCAGGGCTCCATGTTAATGTTAATATAATGTTTATGCTTAAAAAAGTACATATAGCTGCTAATTGTATTTTTTGTTTGTTGATTTTCACATTTTAAACTTGTTGAAATGTTTTCAGTGTGAGGATCAGTTCTTTTTGAACATTTCCATCTCATTTTAACAAAACCGTGATAATATTGATAATCTTGATATCTTTGGTCACTATAATCGTGATATGAAATTTTCATACCGTCCCATCCCTAACACACACACACACACACACACACACACACACACACACACACACACACACACACACACACACACACACACACACACACACACACACACATCATCATCATTAACACACACACGCACGCACGCACGCACGCACACACACACACCATCATCATCTTCATTATATATGAATTTAATATGATTTATATGCTGTTTTCCTCATGGGGACCAAAAAATATCCCCACAAGGACAAGGATTTCAGATATTGCTATCTTTGTGGGGACATTTTGTCCCCATGATGTAGGGTTTGTCAGACCACACACACACACACACACACACACACACACACACACACACCACACACACACACACACACACACACTAAACTATTGAGCTGAACACTGCTTTTATTTTCTGAGCATTTCAGTAATATTTTATTTAATATATAAATGTAATAGTAATTTATAAGTCAAAAAATTAAGCCTATAATTTTTTAGAAAGCAAAATTATTACAGTATATTTTTAAAGTTAATAAAATAATCTAGTATTGAGTTCATAAAGGCACTGATTGAGTGAAAACGTCACTTAGTTAATTAACTCTCTTACTTCCGTATATAAACGTGAATATTTAGGCTCCATATTCTACAAAAAGAGCATCATCACATAATCATATCTGTGTAGAAACACATTCATATATTAATAATTGTTGATCCTTTAACGCGCGTTCAGGCTTCAAA
>CM070834.1:40192570-40257570 GCA_036326025.1 Chrosomus eos
CTCAGTATAACACTGGATGAGGCGTGTAGGGTCCCTCAGTATAACACTGATGAGGCGTGTAGGGTCCCTCAGTATAACACTGATGAGGCGTGTAGGTCCCTCAGTATAACACTAGATGAGAGCGTGTAGGGTCCCTCAGTATAACACTAGATGAGGCGTGTAGGGTCCCTCAGTATAACACTAGATGAGGCGTGTAGGGTCCCTCAGTATAACACTAGATGAGGCGTGTAGGTCCCTCAGTATAACACTAGATAGGCGTGTAGGTCCCTCAGTATAACACTAGATGAGGCGTGTATGTTCCCTCAGTATAACACTAGATGAGGCGTGTAGGTTCCCTCAGTATAACACTAGATGAGGCGTGTAGGTCCCTCAGTATAACACTAGATGAGGCGTGTAGGGTCCCTCAGTATAACACTAGATGAGGCGTGTAGGGTCCCTCAGTATAACACTAGATGAGGCGTGTAGGGTCCCTCAGTATAACACTAGATGAGGCGTGTAGGGTCCCTCAGTATAACACTAGATGAGGCGTGTAGGGTCCCTCAGTATAACACTAGATGAGGCGTGTAGGGTCCCTCAGTATAACACTAGATGAGGCGTGTAGGGTCCCTCAGTATAACACTAGATGAGGCGTGTAGGGTCCCTCAGTATAACACTAGATGAGGCGTGTAGGGTCCCTCAGTATAACACTAGATGAGGCGTGTAGGGTCCCTCAGTATAACACTAGATGAGGCGTGTAGGTCCCTCAGTATAACACTAGATGAGGCGTGTAGGGTCCCTCAGTATAACACTGATGAGGCGTGTAGGGTCCCTCAGTATAACACTGATGAGGCGTGTAGGGTCCCTCAGTATAACACTAGATGAGGCGTGTAGGGTCCCTCAGTATAACACTAGATGAGGCGTGTAGGGTCCCTCAGTATAACACTAGATGAGGCGTGTAGGGTCCCTCAGTATAACACTAGATGAGGCGTGTAGGTCCCTCAGTATAACACTAGATGAGGCGTGTAGGTTCCCTCAGTATAACACTAGATGAGGCGTGTAGGTCCCTCAGTATAACACTAGATGAGGCGTGTAGGGTCCCTCAGTATAACATAGATGAGGCGTGTAGGTTCCCTCAGTATAACACTGATGAGGCGTGTAGGTCCTCAGTATAACACTAGATGAGGCGTGTAGGTTCCCTCAGTATAACACTAGATGAGGCGTGTAGGTTCCCTCAGTATAACACTAGATGAGGGTGTAGGTCCTCAGTATAACACTAGATGAGGCGTGTAGGTTCCCTCAGTATAACACTAGATGAGGCGTGTAGGTCCCTCAGTATAACACTAGATGAGGCGTGTAGGTTCCCTCAGTATAACACTAGATGAGGCGTTGTAGGGTCCCTCAGTAAACACTAGATGAGGCGTTAGGGTCCCTCAGTATAACACTAGATGAGCGTGTAGGGTCCCTCAGTATAACACTAGATGAGGCGTGTAGGTTCCCTCAGTTAACACTAGATGAGGCGTGTAGGGTCCCTCAGTATAACACTAGATGGGCGTGTAGGTCCCTCAGTATAACACTAGATGAGGGTGTAGGGTCCCTCAGTATAACACTAGATGAGGCGTGTAGGTCCCTCAGTATAACACTAGATGAGGCGTGTAGGTTCCCTCAGTATAACACTAGATGAGGCGTGTAGGTCCCTCAGTATAACACTAGATGAGGCGTGTAGGTTCCCTCAGTATAACACTAGATGAGGCGTGTAGGTTCCCTCAGTATAACACTAGGTTGCCTCAGTATAACACTGATAGGCTGTAGGGTCCCTCAGTTAACACTGATGAGGCGTGTAGGGTCCCTCAGTATAACACTGATGAGGCGTGTAGGTCCTCAGTATAACACTAGATGAGGCGTGTAGGTTCCCTCAGTATAACAGATGAGGCGTGTTAGGTTACCTCAGTATAACACTAGATGAGGCGTTGTAGGGTCCCTCAGTATAACACTAGATGAGGCGTGTAGGTTCCCTCAGTATAACACTAGATGAGGCGTGTAGGTTCCCTCAGTATAACACTAGATGAGGCGTGTAGGTCCCTCAGTATAACACAGAGGGCGTGTGGTCCTATAACCTAGGTCTAGTATAACATGTAGGCGTGTAGGGTCCCTCAGTATAACACTAGATGAGGCGTGTAGTCCTCGTATAACATAGGTCCCATACTAGATAGGTGTGCCTCGTAACTGAGAGGTGTAGGGCCTCATACACTAGAGGGCTGAGTCCTCTATAACTAGGGAGGTCTCACCGATGAGGCGTGTAGGTCCCTATAACATAGATGCGTGAGTCCTCAGTAAGTGTGTCCTCGTAACCTATGGTGTAGTCCCATAACATAATGGGGTGTAGGTTCTCGTACTGTAGGTAGGTCTCAGAAACATGTGAGTAGTCCGTTCTGTGGGTGGTTTAAGTGGTTAGGTCCCCTACACGGAGGGTGTGTCTCAGTATCTGGTGAGGTGTGGTCTCATATAACCTGATGAGGTAGTCCTTACTGTGAGGTAGTCGTATAACATGAGGCGTGTGTCCTCAGTAACACTGAGGGGTAGGTCCCTCAGTATAACACTGATGAGGCGTGTAGGGTCCCTCAGTATAACACTGATGAGGCGTGTAGGGTCCTCAGTATAACACTAGATGAGGCTGTAGGGTCCCTCAGTATAAACACTAATGGGCGTGTAGGGTCCCTCAGTATAACATAGATGAGGCGTGTAGGGTCCCTCATATAACACTGGATGAGGCGTGTAGGGTCCCTCAGTATAACACTGATGAGGCGTGTAGGTCCCTCAGTATAACACTGATGAGGCGTGTAGGGTCCTCAGTATAACACTGATGAGGCGTGTAGGGTCCTCAGTATAACACGATGAGGCGTGTAGGGTCCCTCAGTATAACACTGATGAGGCGTGTAGGTCCCTCAGTATAACACTGGATGAGGCGTGTAGGGTCCCTCAGTATAACACTGATGAGGCGTGTAGGGTCCCTCAGTAAACACTGATGAGGCGTGTAGGGTCCCTCAGTATAACACTGATGAGGCGTGTAGGGTCCCTCAGTATAACACTGATGAGGCGTGTAGGTCCCTCAGTATAACACTAGATGAGCTGTAGGTCCCTCAGTATAACACTAGATGAGCGTGTAGTCCCTCAGTATAACACTAGATGAGGCGTGTAGGTCCCTCAGTATAACACTAGATGAGGCGTGTAGGTCCCTCAGTATAACACTAGATGAGCGTGTAGGTCCCTCAGTATAACACTAGATGAGGCGTGTAGGTCCCTCAGTATAACACTAGATGAGGCGTGTAGGGTCCCTCATATAACACTAGATGAGCGTGTAGGTTCCCTCAGTATAACACTGATGAGGCTGTGTTTTTGTTCCCTCAGTATACACTGATGAGGCTGTAGGTCCCTCAGTATAACACTAGATGAGGCGTGTAGGGTCCCTCAGTATAACACTAGATGAGGCGTGTAGGGTCCCTCAGTATAACACTAGATGAGGCGTGTAGGGTCCCTCAGTATACACGATGAGGCTGAGGTCCCTCAGTATAACACTGATGAGCGTGTAGGGTCCCTCAGTATAACACTAGATGAGGCGTGTAGGTCCTCAGTATAACACTGATGAGGCGTGTAGGGTCCTCAGTATAACACTGATGAGGCGTGTAGGTCCCTCAGTATAACACTAATGAGGCGTGTAGGTCCCCGTATAACACTAGATGAGGCGTGTAGGTCCCTCATATAACACTAGATGAGGCGTGTAGGTTCCCTCAGTTTATAAACACTAGATGAGGCGTGTAGGTCCCTCAGTATAACACTAGGAGGTTAGGTCCCTCAGTATAACACTAGATGAGGCGTGTAGGTCCCTCAGTAAACACGATGAGGCGTGTAGGTCCTCAGTATAACACTAGATGAGGCGTGTAGGTCCCTCAGTATAACACTAGATGAGGCGTGTAGGTCCCTCAGTATAACACTAGATGAGGCGTGTAGGTTCCCTCAGTATAACACTAGATGAGGGTGTAGGTCCCTCAGTATAACACTAGATGAGGCGTGTAGGTTCCCTCAGTATAACACTAGATGAGGCGTGTAGGTTCCCATCAAGTTATATACACTAATGAGGGTGTAGGTCCCTCATATAACACTGATAGGCGTGTAGGTTCCCTCAGTATAACACAGTGATGTAGGTTCCCTCAGTATAACACTAGATGAGGCGTGTAGGGTCCTCAGTATAACACTAGATGAGGCGTGTAGGTCCCTCAGTATAACACTAGATGAGGGTGTAGGTTCCTCAGTATAACACTAATGAGGCGTGTAGGGTCCCTCAGTATAACCTGGATGAGGCGTGTAGGTCCCTCAGTATAACACTGATGAGGCGTGTAGGTCCCTCAGTATAACATGATGAGGCGTGTAGGTCCTCAGTATAACACTAGATGAGGGTGTAGGTCCCTCAGTATAACACTAATAGGCGTGTAGTCCCTCAGTATAACGATGAGGCGTGTAGGTCCCTCAGTATAACACTGATGAGGCGTGTAGGGTCCCTCAGTAAACACTGATGAGGCGTGTAGGTCCCTCAGTATAACACTGATGAGGCGTGTAGGTCCCTCAGTATAACACTGGAGTGTAGTCCCTCAGTATAACACTAGATGAGGCGTGTAGGTCCCTCAGTATAACACTGATGAGGCGTGTAGGTCCCAGTATAACACTGATGAGGCGTGTAGGTCCCTCGTATACACTGATGAGGCGTTAGGGTCCCTCAGTATAACACTAGATGAGGCGTGTAGGGTCCCTCAGTATAAACACTAGATGAGGCGTGTAGGTCCCTCAGTATAACACTGGATGAGGCGTGTAGGTTCCCTCAGTATAACACTGATGAGGCGTGTAGGTCCCTCAGTATAACACTAGATGAGGCGTGTAGGGTCCCTCAGTATAACACTGATGAGGCGTGTAGGGTCCCTCAGTATAACACTAGATGAGGCGTGTAGGGTCCCTCAGTATAACACTAGATGAGGCGTGTAGGTCCCTCAGTATAACACTAGATGAGGCGTGTAGGTCCCTCAGTATAAACACTGGATGAGGCGTGTAGGGTCCCTCAGTATAACACTGATGAGGCGTGTAGGGTCCCTCAGTATAACACTGATGAGGCGTGTAGGTCCCTCAGTATAACACTGGATGAGGCGTGTAGGGTCCCTCAGTATAACACTGGATGAGGCGTGTAGGGTCCCTCAGTATAACACTGGATGAGGCGTGTAGGGTCCCTCAGTATAACACTGGATGAGGCGTGTAGGTCCCTCAGTATAACACTAGATGAGGCGTGTAGGGTCCCTCAGTATAACACTAGATGAGGCGTGTAGGGTCCCTCAGTATAACACTAGATGAGGCGTGTAGGGTTCCCTCAGTATAACACTAGATGAGGCGTGTAGGTCCCTCAGTATAACACTAGATGAGGCGTGTAGGTCCCTCAGTATAACACTAGATGAGGCGTGTAGGGTCCCTCAGTATAACACTAGATGAGGCGTGTAGGTCCCTCAGTATAACACTAGATGAGGCGTGTAGGTTCCCTCAGTATAACACTAGATGAGGCGTGTAGTCCCTCAGTATAAACACTAGTCCTCAGTATAACACTAGATGAGGCGTGTAGGGTCCCTCAGTATAACACTAGATGAGGCGTGTAGGTCCCTCAGTATAACACTAGATGAGGCGTGTAGGTTCCCTCAGTATAACACTAGATGAGGCGTGTAGGGTCCCTCAGTATAAACACTAGATGAGGCGTGTAGGTCCCTCAGTATAACACTAGATGAGGCGTGTAGGGTCCCTCAGTATAACACTAGTGATGAGGCGTGTAGGTTCCCTCAGTATAACACTAGATGAGGCGTGTAGGTTCCCTCAGTATAACACTAGATGAGGCGTGTAGGTTCCCTCAGTATAACACTAGATGAGGCGTGTAGGGTCCCTCAGTATAACACTAGATGAGGCGTGTAGGTTCCCTCAGTATAACACTAGATGAGGCGTGTAGGTTCCCTCAGTATAACACTAGATGAGGCGTGTAGGGTCCCTCAGTATAACACTAGATGAGGCGTGTAGGGTCCCTCAGTATAACACTAGATGAGGCGTGTAGGTCCCGTATAAATAGTGGGAGTGTAGGTCCCTCAGATAACCTGATAGGCGTGTAGTCCCTCAGTATAACCTAGTGAGGCTGTAGGGTCCCTCAGTATAACACTAGATAGCGTGTAGGTCCCTAGTTAACATAGTGAGGCGTGTAGGTCCCTCAGTTAACCTGATGAGGCGTGTAGGGTCCTCAGTATAACACTAAAGGGGTGGTCCCTCAGTATAACACTAGATGAGGCGTGTAGGGTCCCTCAGTATAACACTAATGAGGCGTGTAGGTCCCTCAGTATAACCTAGAGCGTGTAGGTCTAGTTACACAGATGACTTATCCCTCAGATAACACTAGATGAGGCGGTAGGTCCATAAACACTAGATGAGGCGTGTAGGGTCCCTCAGTATAAACCAGATGAGGCGTGTAGTAGGAGGGTCCTCGTATAACACTAGATGAGGCGTGTAGGGTCCCTCAGTATAACACTGATGAGGGTTAGGTCCCTCAGTATAACACTAGATGAGCGTTAGTTCCCTCAGTATAACACTAGTGGGCTGTAGGGTCCCTCGTATAACACTAGATGGGCGTGTAGGGTCCCTCGTATAACACTAGATGAGGCGTGTGTTTAGGTGTCCCTCGTATAACACATAGGTTCCTCGTATAACACTGATGAGGCGTGTAGGGTCCCTCAGTTAACACTCAGATGAGGCGTGTAGGGTCCCTCAGTATAACACTAGATGAGGCGTGTAGGTCCCTCAGTATAACACTGATGAGGCGTGTAGGTCCCTCAGTATAACACTAGATAGGCGTGTAGGTCCTCAGTATAACACTAGATGAGGGTAGGTCCCTCAGTATAACACTGATGAGGCGTGTAGGGTCCCTCAGTATACACTAGATGAGGTCGTAGTGGTCCTCGTATAACACTAGATGAGGCGTGTAGGGTCCCTCGTATAACACTGATGAGGCGTGTAGGGTTCCCATGCGTGTATTAAACACTGGATGAGGCGTGTAGGGTCCTCAGTATAACACTAGATGAGGGTGTAGGTCCCTCAGTATACACTAGATGAGGCGTGTAGGTCCTCAGTATAACACAGATGAGGTGTAGGGTCCCTCGTATAACACTGATGAGGCGTGTAGGGTCCCTCAGTATAACACAGATGAGGCGTGTAGGGTCCCTCGTATAACACTAGGATAGGCGTGTAGGTCCTCAGTATAACTGATGAGGGTGAGGTTCCCTCAGTATAAATGATAGAGGGCGTGTAGGGTCCCTCAGTATAACACTAGATGAGGCGTGTAGGGTCCCTCGTATAACACATAGGTTCCTCAGTAAACACTAGATGAGGCGTGTAGGGTCCCTCAGTATAACACTAGATGAGGGTGTAGGTCCCTCAGTTAATAAACCTAGATGAGGGGGGGTGTTAGAGGGTGTCCCTCAGTATAACACTAGATGAGGCGTGTAGGGTCCCTCAGTATAACACTAGATGAGGCGTGTAGGGTCCCTCGTATAACACTAGATGAGGCGTGTAGGGTCCCTCAGTATAACACTAGATGAGGCGTGTAGGTCCTCAGTATAACACTAGATGAGGCGTGTAGGGTCCCTCAGTATAACACTAGATGAGGCGTGTAGGGTCCCTCAGTATAACACTAGATGAGGCGCTCTAGTAAGTGAACATGTTTATGCGGCTTCAACAGTCACTCATAACAAACATCAGTTAAAGGGACAGTTCACCCTAACATTTACATTCTGTCTTCATTTATTCTCCCTCAAGCTGTTCCAAGCCTGTATTAATTACTTTATTCTGCTAAACACTTTTTTTTGCAACGTAAGTGAATCAATCAAAACTAACTTTATCTGGACAATAACTTTATTCTAGATCTGCTGTAAAGCCTAAACACTCTCTGTTCCTGTAATCTCCTGTTATCACTAAAGCTGCTGTCAAACTCTATAGTGTTAGAGCGCTGTATGAAGGAGACTTGACTTGACAAATGTTTGTAATCAAACACTCATTGTAAGGAAAAAAATATGGATATTAATTAATTAATTTACAAAATGTATAGATTACATACTGTAGTTTATAATATAGTTCATAATAAAACAAATTGAACGAAATTTATTTCCCTTGATAAACTGTTAGTTGATCAATAATAGCCTATAATAATAGCTATTAAGTTGAACACCATTATTACAACTGAAACATTTGGACATTACACACTTAAATTAACATGTAATTACATTAAAGATGATTGTGAATACATGTACAGTGCGTGTATAGTCCGGTCTCTGTATAAGCTAATAATACAGACATTAGTGTGGTCATTATAACATAGCTCAAACAGCATGAATCATAACAAGTAGAGTACCTGTCAAAAGTAATCTGAGCCAATCACATCGCTCGGGTCCTGGTTTCGAGGAAGCACCTGATTCTTTTACCACAATGGCGCGAAAATAAAATTCATAATCAATGTTAATTAGAGTAAGGTTTGTGTTGTCCAGCTCCACTCAAAATCTGCTTATGCTTGTCGAGGAGCAGCTTACTCTTATAATAGTGCTATTTCGCTATTGATATATAGCAGATTTGGTGTTTGTTCTCTTGAGAGCATCTAATGTTTACAACGTGATTTGCAGTGTTGAGTGAAGTAGCCAATCAGTGACATCTGAGCTCTTGAACGCAGTGGCCAATCAGATGCGAGTAAGCCAGAATCTGGTGCTCGATGCAGAGCCAAATGGGAGGAGCTAGAGCTCCAGCTCCTCCCTCGCTGGAGCTCCAGCTCCACCCTGTATATATAAATATATGACCTACCCCAACCCCGTCCCTAAACCTACCCGTCACTGGGGTTAATACCATTAATGAGTCTTCTCCTACCATCCTAGGAAAACAAATATCACTCCCCAGATGTAGATCTACATTTTTGCATGGAGCTCCAGCGAGGGGAGGAGCTGGAGCTCTAGCTCCTCCCATTTGGCTCTGCATTGAGTACCACTTGGAATCCACTCGCCGCTTATAAACGCAGGAGTATCGCAAACCCTCTCTGTGTGAGATGTTTTATAGTGTGTGTGTGTGTGTAAGATGTTTTATAGTGTGTAAGACTGATCACAGCTGACACTACACTGCTTTCGGGACATTTGTTCATTCTGGCAAATGTCATGTAGGTATTCGACACACAGAATAGTCTATTTAAACCGTGTAATATGATCTTACCCTGAGCTGGACAGAGATAAAAACATTGGCCGCTTCTGGGTTACTCAGGGGTGTAACCATACACAACACGGACGGTTCGGTTCTTCCCGCGGTTTTGACGTCTCGTGGGGTTCAGAAAGCTAAAATTGCATTTTTTTAAACAGTGGTTTAATGAAAAAATTGTAATTGAATTAATTTAAAGAAAAAGACACAATTAAATGTTTCGCAAGGATTAAAAAAAAAGATCTGCTAATGCTGTAAACTATATCGGGAGCCGCACATTACTATAACATTGAAGGTTAACAACAGAGCCTAGACTTTTAGCCTAAATTTTAGCCAAAATCACGAGTTATGATGCGATTACACGAGTTATGATGTCTTTCAGTGAGTATATACTGTATATTTCATCATACCTTCAGGTGTTTATTTATGTTTATTATGTAACAGGAAGGGATGATGCGTTTACTCGCGCTGCCACTAGAATGAGGAGCTAGTGCAGTGATGTCACGCCACATCAAAGAGCGCCAAAACGCCATTTATTGATTGAATTTCGTGATCAAATAGACAGAATTTGAAAGATTACACATTGCTTATTATCGAAAGTAACAAAACACAGAGCTTGCTGTTATATGGTGTTAATGGTGGTTAGGCTACAAAACTGAATTCATTGTGTACACATAAGACAAGCAGGGGGCGGGGCCGGGTAGCAGGGGCGGGGCCGGGGTAGCAGGGGGCGGGCCCAGGGTAGCAGGGGGCGGGGCCGGGGTAGCAGGGGGCGGGCGGGGGCCAGGGGCAGGGGGCGTGCCCAGGGTAACAGGGGGCGGGGCCGGGGTAGCAGGGGGCGGGGCGTGTTCGGTACGCCATGAAAGTATCACGGTACTAATGGCGAGTTCTGTATCGCGGTTTTTCGGTTCAGTTTGAATATTGTTACACCCAATGAGAATGTTTCATGCAAAGATGACAACAGAAGAGCCATTTCTCTCTGTCCACCGAAACTCAGACCAGGAGAACGACTTCAACAGTAGAGTCACAATAACATGAGCCAAAGTCTTTCCATTCATACACTTCATTTATTCTGCAACACACACACACACACACACACACACTCTAGTCCTGGTATTCGTGGTCCTGTCCCGGGATGAGCCAGCGGATGCTGTCGGTGCAGAGGATCACACACACACACACACACACACACACACACACACACACACACACACACACACACACACACACACACACACACACCACTCTAGTCCTGGTGCTCGTGGTCCTGCCCCGGGATGAGCCAGCGGATGCTGTCGGTGCAGAGGATCACACACACACACACACACACACACACACACACACTCTAGTCCTGGTGCTCGTGGTCCTGCCCCGGGATGAGCCAGCGGATGCTGTCGGTGCAGAGGATCACACACACACACACACACACACACACTCTAGTCCTGGTATTCGTGGTCCTGTCCCGGGATGAGCCAGCGGATGCTGTCGGTGCAGAGGATCACACACACACACACACACACACACACACACTCTAGTCCTGGTGCTCGTGGTCCTGTCCCGGGATGAGCCAGCGGATGCTGTCGGTGCAGAGGATCACACACACACTCTAGTCCTGGTGCTCGTGGTCCTGCCCGGGATGAGCCAGCGGATGCTGTCGGTGCAGAGGATCACACACACACACACACACACACACACACACACACACACACACACACACACACACACACACACACACACACACACTCTAGTCCTGGTGCTCGTGGTCCTGTCCCGGGATGAGCCAGCGGATGCTGTCGGTGCAGAGGATCACACACACACACACACAACACACACACACACACACACACACACACAAAACACACTCTAGTCCTGGTGCTCGTGGTCCTGCCCCGGGATGAGCCAGCGGATGCTGTCAGTGCAGAGGATCTCACACACACACACACACACACACACACACCACACACACTCTAGTCCTGGTGCTCGTGGTCCTGTCCCGGGATGAGCCAGCGGATGCTGTCGGTGCAGAGGATGGCGTAGAGAGTGAAGCCTGATATGAAGAGCACAGAGAACACGAAGAGCCAGTCGATGCTCCTGACGGGAGCCGCAGGAAGAGGACCCACACGGTCGTCCTCCTCGACCGCCTGATCCGGGCTCGCGCCGAAACCTGGAGAGCAGGTCCAATGTAAAATAACACGATATTGGTAATGCATATTTTACTTATAAAGTGCAGTTACAAAAGTTATTCAGTGAAGAACAAGTGATTCTTCTCTGTCTTCTGTTGTGTGATTAGTGTTATTATAGAGCAGGAATATTAGTGTTATTATAGAGCAGGAATATTAGGCTACTGTCACTTTAAGAGCTGCAGGATCCAGTATACTGATACACATGAACACAGAGTCTCTCGCTCGAATGTTTAAAGTCATGTTGAAATGCTCACAGAGGAATTAAAAGTATCTGATTCCCAGCCGTAGGCAGGAGTGTGTGTGGAGGCTCATCAGTACACACACCTGTCTGATTGGCTATGAAGGACGTGAGCGTCTCCAGCGTTCGCTCCGTCTGGTTGAAGCGGGCCATTGGTTTGGCACCCTGGAACAGGAGAATATTGGGGACGGCCACGGTCCCGAACCGCGTGGAGAGACTGTGGAGAGACACACGCATGGGTCACATGACCGGACGGACGCACACGCGGGTCACATGACTGGTGTGAGTGAGCGTCACTGACCTGCTGTGCTGGGAGGCGTCGAGCGCGAGGAAATGCATGCTGGGAAACACTCGAGGCAGGGCGTTGAAGTGCGGCGCGAGGCTGGCGGAGAACTGACACCACGGCGTGTAGAAGAGCACCAGCGAACACTCCGAGCTGTTGGCGTTCAGGAGCTCCATCAGGTCCTGTAGGAGGAACACACCACATCTACTGAGAGAGAGGAGACACTGCAGAGGATCGACCCAGAATGCACTATTTTACTGTCATGACTGAATATTGTAGAATATTCCACACTAGTATTAATACAGGTTTAAAAGGCCCCACAAAATTATACCGTTTACAAAGAAAATGAAAATTACAGTGATTTCTGCAGGATCATGTGACACTGAAGACTGGAGTAATGATGATAAACTCAGCTTTGATCACAGGAATAAATTACACTTTACTATATATTCACACAGAAAACAGCAGATTTACACTGGAGTAATATTTCCCTGTGTTTGATGCAAGAGCGAGTGCTTCAGCACTCCTAAAACTGGAGTAAGAAATGTTGTTATTCTTAAGTTTTTGTTAGTCTTTGACAAGGTTAAATCATCTCCAAAACATTCTCTGGAGTTTGTGGTTTCAAATGTGTGTGTGAAAATGAAAACATCCCCGCTCAGCACGACCCTCATCCTCTTCTCTGCAGCGCTCAGCACGACCGCCATCCAGCGCCAAACACATGCACAGTTATGAGAACCGTTATTCTCCTGGTCGCCATAAATCATGTGACCTGCATCGCTACAAGCCGCCGCCGTGTTTGAAGGCTAAAACAAACCGAAGGCAAAGCCCGAGGCGAATCAGAAAGGCATCTATTCACAGAGGTTTTGCTGTGGATTATGTCAGTTATGGACACTAACGGACTACTTTGTAGTAATGATGAATGATATCTGTGTATGCGAATGTATGTCGGTGGTGAATGTAATAAAACACTCATGTAAAGCGCTTTGTGACTAGCTAACGTTACATGTCTGTGAAAGGCGCTAGCAGCTACATGAATACATCTTCTACTACAGAATATCTTCTTATCAATAATAGACAGTCTCCTAGCGCCTGCTTGACCAGGTCCCACAGAAAGCTGTCGCTTATAGGGTTAACATTACAATCTCGTCCCTATCGGCATCAGCTGAGTCCTGGGAGAACAACCCAAAAGCATAGCCCAGGCTCGAGTGTCCAGACAATTACCTCATCAAATCCCCTGGTATGAACACCATGTGTCCTACACTTGCAGTCATGTTGAAATACCCATCAAGCATTGATAACATTAACTATGTAATCGATTTTTTATTAATTAAAAAAAATAATAATTGTTAATTCGAAAGCACTGAGTTACAGAGTCTGTCCTGAGCTCAGTCCGTCAGGCACAGCGTGTACAGTGTCTTTTCATAACAGCCAATAAAGGCTAACTGCATAAATGTGTCCTATTCCCCACACAACTAGTGCACTTCATCATCAGTGTCGAGCTGCCATTATGCATAGCAACAGAACATAGAGTGGCCATCTCTGGTATTATTCTGTTATTCTTTGATTTGTCCATTCATTTGAGATTACATTTCTATTTAGATTTAAAGTAAAATGGTATGTGCATACCCTATATTCACTTTTTGCATTAACCCAGTCATCAGATTACATTTTATTGAATGTAGTTTCTAACGAGAACAGCCGTAGCTTTGTGCTGTGTGAGCGAACACCTCGTCCAATCGCCTGGAGCCATCTCTCTCTCTCTTCCATCTCTCTCTCTCTTCTCCATCTCTCTCTCCATCTCTCTCTCTCTCTCCATCAGGCGTGTGAACACAGTCTGAGCTCTCTCTCTCTCTCCATCTCTCTCTCTCTCTCTCTCTCTCTCTCTCTCAGTGCAGTGTGAACACAGTCTGAGCTCTCTTCTCTCTCTCTCTCTTCTCTCTCTCTCGCTCTTCGCTCTCTCTCTCTCTCTCTCTCTCTCTATCAGGGCAGTGTGAACACAGTCTGAGCTCTCTCTCTCTTCTCTCTCTCTCTCTCTCTCTCTCCTCTCTCTCTCTCTCTCTCTCTCTCTCTCTGTTTCTCTCTCTCTCTCTCTCTCTCTCTCTCTCTCTCTCTCTATCAGTTGCACGTGTGACCACATCTGAGCTCTCTCTCTCTCTCTTCTCAGTTGCAGTTTGAACACAGTCTGAGCTCTCTCTCTCTCTCTCTCTCTCTCTCGCTCTCTCGCTCTCTCCTCTCTCTCTCTCTCTCTCTCTCTTCCATCAGGGCAGTGTGAACACAGTCTGAGCTCTCTCTCTCTCTCTCTCTCTCTCTCTCTCTCTCTCTCTCTCTCTCTCTCTCTCTCTCTCTCTCTCTCTCTCTCTCTCTCTCTCTCTCTCTCTCTCTCTCTCTATCAGTGCAGTGTGAACACAGTCTGAGCTCTCTCTCTCTCCATCAGGGCAGTGTGAACACAGTCTGAGCTCTCTCTCTCTCCAGCTCTGCTTGTGTCGGCCCGTCTCCACACACAGACTGTGGTCACTAATGCGATACCTTGTCAGGAGCTTTCTCTGACCATAGTTACTGATATCAGACAGGTATGGAGCCAATTTATACTCAGACTTTATTTTCTGGAAGTATTTCAATTTATTTAGTTGCGTGACCTTTATCTGCCAATCGTGTATGTATTCTTCTTTGGTTATTTTCCCTATTTCTTTTACTTTTGAGTGTCTGAATTGAGTTGATGAATTGAGTTGGTGTTTTTCCACTAAGTGCAGCATGGGGTCGCCCTCTGGGTGTCCTGCCCTGTGTCTGAGAGCGCAGTGATGGTAACTCTCTGTGGGAGCGTCTGATAGATGAAACCAGAACTTCACTGATCTCTTCTGGATCTCAGATAGGAGAGGGAATCTGCCTAATTCTGCCCGACAACCCAGATTTGGAGCGTTTCTGTGGGTTCCCAGGATATTCTTGCAGAACTCAAGGTGGAAAATTTCCGTGGGGGTTTTGTCCCAGGATTCGTAATTTAGTTTAAATTTGGGGCCCCAGATTTCACAGCCGTAAAGAAGGATGGGTTTGATGATGCTATCAAAGATTTTCAGCCACAGTTTAATGGGTGGGTTAAATTTGAACAGGGGTTTTCTTATACTGTAATAGGCCCTACGTGCTTTATCAGTCAGATCTTTTATTGCAGCGTCAAATTTTCCAGAAGCTGAGATTGTCAGACCCAAATAATTATAATAGGTGATGTGTTTAAGAATGGTTCCCCCAAGTGTAAATTTATATTTCTTGTCAGTAAGGCGAGGTTTTTTCTGAAAGATCATGATCTTGGACTTGTCCATGTTGATGGGTAAGGCCCAGTCGCTGCTGTACTGGTCCAGAAGCGAGAGGCTTTGGTGCAGACCCTCTTCATGAGGAGACAGCAGCAGAAGATCATCAGCGTACAGGAGGCTTTTGATTTCTCTGTCCTCGAAGGTCAGACCAGGACAAGACGACTTCTCAAGTGTTGATGCCAATTCATTAATATAGATATTAAAGAGAGTCGGGCTGAGGCTGCAGCCTTGACGGACTCCTTTAGTTTGACTGAAATAATCAGTACGTTTGTCATTAATCTTAACCCCGCATTTGTTCCCATTGTAAATGTCCTTTATAATGTCATATGTCCTTCCTCCTATTCCACTTTGGATCAGTTTTAGGAAAAGTCCATTATGCCATACCGAATCAAAGGCTTTTTTAAAATCAATGAAGCAGCCAAATATTTTCCCTTGTTTAGTTTGTTGGACGTGTTTTTGTATGAGTGTGTGGAGTGTGTAGATGTGATTTGATGTTCTCTGTTTGGGCGTAAATCCAATCTGACAATTTAGACGGTGGGCCGAGGGTCCGTATCTGCTTTACTTTTCGAAATGGATGATCCCCATGGAGGGAGAACCTGGATTTGTAAAGTTGGGACGGTTGTTTTATTCTTAACGATATGAAAACTGTTGCCACTCCCATTTATTGCACATTTTCCCCCGAAATCATAATACACGAACCGTAAATATGCAGGCAAACGCGGTTGCCTACTATATGAGTGGAGCCAATAGCGCGACAAGATACTGACAAAGGATTATTATTAACCAATCTAATGTAGCTTCTTTAGAACAGCTGTTCCGCGGATGATCAACTATCAGACACAACAACGAGCAGCGTCTCCGGCATCACATTGACCATCGCCAAGGACATTTTTGTGTTATTGTAAGTATTCATTAAATGTAATATGATATCTATAAAATGTTTGTTTTGTACACTTTGTTCAAACGTATGGAAGCGTCTCGTTAGTGTCGTTTAACTAGCAGTAGCGGAGATATTGCCCATATTCCGCATATCAAGCGCAAGCATAAAGCTTAACGTTACCACAAAGAACCGGCAAAAGTAATGTTTATCCAGCATTATACATTTTAATTGTTTATAAATAAACTAGTGTTTTCTGGCTGCAAAGATACAGTTGGCGCTGTTGACGCCATCTTCGCATAATGGTGATCAGCAACCAAATATTGATAATGTGGAAGTTACTGCCTTTTGCCTTGGCATGACTTCTCACTTTTTGCTGAAAATACAAAGGCAGAGTACAGTAACTTTAAAATAGTGGTCAAAAATTAAGTTTGAGCTCAAGATTTTTATATGTAGATAATTTTAATTACTTAAACATCTAATTGCCAGATTTCCAGTGTCCTACCTATAATTAATTTGGCGGGACAACTAAAAATCTTTAAAGTCATTTTTCTCAGTTCCACACTCTAGCGAGTTAAGGTCTTTTGCCTTTGTAGGGCAGTATTGACAAGCACTCAAACTACTCCAATTTGTTCTTTTAGGAGTTTAAATTATTAATCTAATAATTAAAACATAATTATTAATGTTGTCCTGCTCAGACTTGTGCAAGGTTTAAGTTACATCAAACTTCTCTATTTTAGGTATTTAAATGTTTATTTTGTCCTCAAGTTTACTATTGGACCATGTTTAATTAAACCTGGTGGGCTGCATCAGACTGCTCCATTTTGTTTGTATTTATCTTTGTCTTAGATTAAGCATCGGTATCGGCCGATCACCATGACAAGAAATCGGCAATCGGTATCAGCTGCAAAAAATCCTGATCAGAGCATCCCTAGCATCTACCCTTAACACAATTTGTTTTTTTACACGAGCAGTGCACAAGTTCCAGTATGGCCTCTGGAGCTGGCAGAAGTGTTATCCAGTCCACTCCGTAGAAATCTCCTACCATCTTCCAGCCATGATTTACAGGAGGAGGAATGTCCTGCACCGGTGTACTGCAGCCTGATAGCTGCCCGCTTAGAAGTGTAGCGATCACGGGCGTAAGGCCTCAGAGCCTGGGTTATTACTGGAGTTGCCTCTCCATTCTCTGCCTCTACCACTTAGGTTCTGCACCCTTCCCCACATCACGGATTAAAAAGAAATGGTTTGTAACTTTCATGTATAGGTTCCACCTGTTCCCTTAACATGGGTAATGGGTAGACCAGTTTGACAGCGTTCAGGTGTCCGGCCTTGTTGATGTTAAAGATGCCATAATTGGAAGGGTAATTTTTTGCAGGGTATTTTTATTATATTACTGTTAATACACTGTATATATTATTTGTACTACTCTCATACTGTTACTGCTCCTACACTGCATAAGGCTACTGCTAATACATTAAACATTTATAACTACTATTACATACTACTTAATTAACTGTATACTACTGTCTGCACTGTCTTATACTGCACCGCTTGTCTGTACAATATAATACCAAACTTCCTTTGCCGTTTCTTCAGCTAATACTGCGTTCTCTCCTCCTTTGTGCTCGTTTTATCTTCATGAAATGGCTGTTGCACCCCCTGTGTTAGCTGGTTTGACTAACTGGTTTGTAGGTTCCTGGCTTTGTAACTTGTATGGCTGTGCTGTCTCTTCTGCTATACTTCCCTCAAATATATGCATGCAGCACTTCATGTTTTGCCATTTCTTCCCAGTAAACATGCAGGAAAAATAGAATTGTCTGGCTCGTTTTTATTAATGTTGTGTTTCCAAGCAATACCATGGATCAAATGTGTGAAATCAGAATGGTGAATTAACTAAAGATTACTAAGAAATGACAGGACATCGTATAAAAAAAAAATAGTTACATAAAATAAAAACGGTAAGAATTGACAATGTTACCTCTACTTTCACATTTGTATGTAGCATAAGTGGTAAAATGAGTTAAGATCAATCTTTCCTGGGCTAGAACCTAGGGCTGCATGATATTGAATAAAAATGTGTTAACTCATTAAATAATGCGATATGATAATGATTAAAGTGTGTAAAATAAACTAAAATTATCTTTAAAATTCTATAACCTAAATATGCGTTTCTTATTCTTTTTGTGACACGAAAATATCCCTACAACTTCTGAAAGTGAACAGGGCTTCAGGTAGGACTACATTAGATTTATTTAACAGAAACTGAATAATCAAGTGTAAAAAATAAAACACTGCTTAGTTTTCCCTGTATGAAATAAATATTTATATATATATATATATATATACTGTTCTTATTAACGCTACAAAAGTTATTCAGCCAAGAGCAGTGAGTGATTTTCTCTTTTGTTCATGACCACACTTATTGCAAGCTGTTGCGATATGCATATTGCGATATATACATTTGCGAAAATTTCGATAAATTATGCAGCCCTACTAAAATCCCTTATCGAAAAGATGTGCACTGACACCAGCTTCATATCGGCGCGGAACGCACCAGCGTGTTGACAAATGCGTCACCAACACCGACACCTTCCCACGCACGCTATTGGATGAAGGCAACAAATACGTCACACATTCCGGACCCCACACGTAGCTGCCTGCTCTATTCGCCGGGAAAATAACCCGGAGAAAGTTACCGATATTATAATAATGTGCAAAGTATGTGAGTGGCAACAATTTTTATTTGCTTTGTTGAAAAGCGTAGCGGTTACATATAAAAAACTGGGTTATCCCTCACCACAGATCGTCTGAAAACACGAAATCTCCCCTCGGCCCACCGTCTAATTGTTAAGGATCTTGTGTTCTTGGAGGAACTGAACTAGCCGGTCATTGATGATGGAGCATCTCTCTCTCTCTCTCCCCCCCCCCCCCTCTCTCCCCCCCCCTCTCTCAGGTGCATATGTTTCTAAAAGAACCGACGCTGAATATCTCCTTTCGATGTGTTTTTGAGGGCAAGTCGTATATGATGTACGCGAGCACGGGAGAGATGCGGTGTTTTGATTGCGGGAGTATTGGACATGTTAGGCTGTCTTGTCCTCATAGAGCTGAACTAGCGAATGAAGCAGGCCCTAGCAATACTTCAGATAAGAGGAAGGAAAATGAAGTGCAAACGAGTAATGTACCAAATGAAGCAGCAGTGGTGAATAATGAGGTTCAGAATGTGGATTCAAATTTGAAGGAAGGAATGATAGTAGAAGATCCATCCAATAATAACGAAAAAGATACAGAGGTAGCTTCTGGTAGTACAAAACAGGGAAAAAAGAAAAAGAAAGTTAATGTTGTAACTGATGTGGCTGTTGAGAGAAGCACTGTGGTACAAGGGTCTGAGCAGAGTGATACTGTGGAGAGTTCAGAGATTACAAGCCAGACGAAGGATGATGTAAGCCGTTTGAAAGGTGATGTTTTGGAAAGAGGAAAGATGGTATCTTTGACTAAGAAGGTGCAATCAGAAGAAATGGTTGATGAGGAAATGGATGATGATGATGGTGGTGATGATGATGGTGATGATGGTGGTGGGTTGTCTGATTTCTCAGACGTGTCAGATGTTTCGCAAGTAAGCTGTGAGGAAGTTTATTCTCTCGATGAAATAAATAAATTCCTGGATGAAACCTTTGGAAAATCTGTAGATGTACGTAATTATTTTTCTGATCTGAAGAGGTTTGAGGCTTCTGTTCGTTATTGGCAGAGGAAGGTTGGAGAAGATGAACTCAGTCAGAGAAAGAGAATTCATTTAAAAAAGTTTCTTGTAAAAGTGCGAAGGGATAAAACCCCTATAAAACGTAAATTCAAATAATTGAATCTATGGTTTACATATCACGCAGGATGACTTTACTACACTCTTTGTTTCTTTCTGTCTCTCTTTTCTTTCTCTTTATATTTTCTATGGAGATGATAAGGGTAGCCTCTTTAAATATTAACGGAGGGAGAGACAGGAGCAAGAGAGCAATGGTGGCAGAATTAATTAATATTAAGAATGTAAATGTTTCTTTTTTGCAAGAAACACATACAGATTGTAATAATGAAGTAGAGTGGTGTAGATGGTGGGAGGGGGAGAGCGTCTTCAGTCACGGCTCAAACTTGAGTGCTGGAGTAGCTATTCTTTTTTCAAAGAATATGAACTTGAGAATTTTGTCAACTGAAGAGATAGAAAAGGGCAGAGTTTTAATGGTTGCTGGAGAGATAAATGACTTAATTTATTTTCATAAGTGTTTATGCTCCAAACAATGGCTCAGATCGTGTGGAAGTGTTTAGGAAGTTGCAGAGTGCATTAAGAAAATGTGATAATGATTCTTGCATAATAATGGGTGGGGATTGGAATTGCACTACAAATTATATTAGACAGGAACAGAGAGGAGTCTCATCCACCGTCTAGTAATGCTCTTCAGAATATTATTAATGAGTTTGAGTTGATGGATGTGTGGAGGAACATGAATAAGAGAATTAGACAGTATACATGGGTTAAAATTAGAGGTTGACCGATAGTGGATTTTACCGATAACGATATTTAGGTTTGACCGTACATGCCGATAACCGATAATTCAACCGATATTTTTTTAAATGGATGCTGGATTAAAAACAAACATAATACTCACAATAAAACAGTGCTGAAGAACTGAAATGTGCAAAATTAAATAAATATATAAATATTAATATATAAAACTTTATACAGAAAATAATTTAAACATTAAAATATTACAGCTTTCGGAGCTATAACCAAGAAACATACGTACATTTAATAGGTAACATATTGCAAGTCCCATTTGTAAACAAGGATGTATTAGCTAGCTTTCATGAACTATGCACTATGCAATATACGTTTTTACTGCATGTACTAATATGAGTGTAGCCCACATAAACTGCACAGGGCCAAAGTAATTGTTGTGATTCTCCATTCCCCTAGATGGCGCTGCTTCATGTTTATTGACTGAGCCACTTTATTTTGCGCAGCTAAAGAAGATTTGGGATCTTTTTTTTTTTTTTTTTTTCTCTCTTTTCCTACCCTCTCGTCAAGTGCATCGTGAGATGAAGACAGAGTGAGATAATTATAGTGAAACATAAGATTAGATTAGATTAGATTCAACTTTATTGTCATTACACAAGTACAGGTACAAGGCAACGAAATGCAGTTTGGGTCTAACCAGAAGTGCAATAGCAGCAAGTGCAGGATATACAGTGGTTCCATAAGTGCAGTACATGGATATGTACTGAATAAATATAGAATTGAATACTATTATAAACAGATTTTTTCAGATAGATTAGTCCTATGAATATAATATACAGATAGCTATTATTGTGAACAGAATTTACAGCTAGATATGTACTGAATATAATATACAGATGGATATTACTATAAACAGAATTTTTACAGATATGTACAATGAACATAATTTACAGATGGTTATTACTATACGTAGTTTACAGGTGAATATGTACTATGAATATATATAAAGATGGATTTAAAGTAGTGCAAATTAAGTTGGACAGATACTATCCGAGTGAAAGTGCAGTGGAAAGTAATTGCATATTACAGTTAAAGTACGGTATTGCAATGTATATGTAAACAATTGGTACTGTAAATAAACAGTCGGCAGTGCAAATTGATATTCCACATAACACTTAACACACGGGTAGTAATTTGAAACAAGGCCTTTTATTCAACAAACCGCACAGGAACAGAATTGAAACTCAACTGAGTTGAACATTGAACTTATTGACTGGACTGATTTTTTTTTTCTATTGACTGACAATTTTGGGGGAATTTGTTATTGTTTTTTTCTATGTGTGTTTTTCACAATCCTTGTGAAACATTAAAATAAATGTTTTGATATTGCGTTTGCTATTCAAACAGAGGTCGTAGCCAATTCATTTCAAGAGCCGAACCTAATTCTGATTTCTAATGCTTTAATATCATTAATACAGGTCATTGTGATATTCTTATTGATGCCTTAAGTAACGTTAGTTACAGCTAGTGGCGAGCCAGCCAGGAGTGTTTTGAGCACGACCAAGTCAGTTAATTGTACATTCCAGAGTTCTAGATACGTACTGCTACTTCCGTGACTTATTTCCAATTTTTTTTTTGAATGAGGTGTGATTACTGATTGCATTGAGTGAAACGGTTTACAGTGTAGACATGGATATAGAACAGGAATTCGGTATTAAGACAGACCGGTCCATTGTTGTGTTAGGCGTTGCCCACACTGACACAGACAAAGACATTACCGAAACCCTTAAAAAATATGGCACAGTAACTAAAGTAGTTAGGCTGTCAATCACAGAAGAAGAGGATAAATGTAATGCCATTGTGGAATTTGAATCAGCCGCTGCTAATGCTTTGGTTGAGCCCAAGTTACCTTTTGACATACAGAATATCAATGACATTGTAGTGACATGGCGTGTTGATAGCATTAAAGTACTCACACAGACAGTCACAGACTCTAGCGACTCTGATGGCAGTAGCAACACTGACTCTGACCATAGCATGACGCCCCTCATTCATAGATCCAGGAAGAAAAGTGATGTTACTAAGCTCTCCCCACATGCTTCCACCCAAGTGAAGATAAAGCCCCAATCGACAGCTAAGGGAGGAGTCGCTCCCACTTCGGCTGATGACCTGGATGAGGAAGTGTTGAACCCACCAGAGGTGAGGCGCATTGTTGTTGAACACGTGATAAAAAATGATGCACCAAAGTCTCAAAATGAATCCAAGAGGTTGCGTTCATTCTCTGGCAGAGTGCCTAAGCCGCCAGGCGAAGCCGACTTTGAAACATGGCTACTCCATGTAGAGCTTATGTTCCACGACAATGTCTCTGTTGAAGCACAGAGGAGGAGAATATTAGAGAGTTTGCTTCCTCCAGCCTCGGATATTGTCAGGCAGCTAGGTTCATCAGGTCATCCCAGAGACTACATGAGGCTGTTGGAGTCTGCTTATGGCCTGGTAGAAGACGGCGAAGAAATATTTGCCAAATTCCTGAACACAAACCAGGATCCAGGAGAAAAGGCTTCCACTTACCTGCAGAGATTGCAAACGCTGCTGAGCACTGCAGTAAAGAGAGGAGGGGTAAGGCCGTCCGATGTAAACCGTCACCTGATGAAGCAGTTTAAACGTGGCTGTTGGGACCACGACCTTGTTCTTCAACTGGAGCTGAAAACTGATAAACCCCTTGACTTTGCTGAGTTTTTACTGCAGCTGAGAACTGAAGAGGACAAGAGAGCTACCAAACTCGACCGTATGAGCCGCCATTTGGGGACCTCCAAAGGAAAATCCTCAGTGAACGTTCAAACTGTAGCCAACTTTTCCTGCCTTACTGACCATAATGCCAGTGTGTTACAAGCATACATATCTGAGACTGAAAGCTTGAGGAAACAAGTTGCTGAGCTCCAAATGCAGCTCAACACCAAGAAATCCAAAAAGAGAGAAGACGTGATGCTGCAGTTCTTGAGTCCGGCCTACATCCACCCCCACCCCGAGCTGAGGCTCAAGTTCATCAAGCGACTCCCCAAGTTGCACCTAGGGCACAGCCAAAGGCCTGGTTCTGTTTTAGATGTGGGGATGACGGCCACATAGCCAGAATGTGTGAAAACCCCATGAACAAGGATGCCGTTGACCTGAAATACAAAGAACTGAAGTTAAGGCAGGACGAGTGGAAAGCAAAACAGGGCTCTTCTTTAAACTGGGCGAGGCTCCGGTAGAGGGACGTCCCGGAGCCAATGACCGAGACAGTAGTCCTAAAAACAAATGGAAAACCCTAAGGGCCAAGTGTTTCTCCATTGAACCCACTAGAGGTGATCTCATGAATGGATTAGTTGGATCAAGATCATTAGTTAACGTCACCATCGGAGGAGTTCAACATGATTGCCTCATTGATTCAGGCTCACAAGTGACCACAATCTCCAAGTCGTTTCATGACTCCCACTTAGCTTCTCATCCAATTTGTCCTTTGGCTAACCTCATTGAAGTAGAGGGAGCAGCAGGCCAACGTGTACCTTATATTGGTTATATCGAGATCGATATACTCTTTCCAGAGACTTTCACGGGTAGCCCCAAGACAGTTAGCACACTAGCCCTTGTTGTTCCCGATTCAAGTGCCTCTGTTCATGTCTCTGTCCTCATTGGCACTTATGCTCTGGACGTTTTGTATGACGGGTTCAGTGAGGAGATTGTTGGGCCTGTCCTTGAAAACTGTGCGTATGCTGTTCTCATCCAACATCTGCACAGTCTGTATAAGAATAAGACTCAAGACAAAAACAGAGTGAATAAAGTCAAACTTCTTCACAAGAAGGCAATAGTCGTCCCAGCAGGCCAGAAAGTGGCAGTGGATGGCTATACGAGGAACGTGAATAGTCTTCCTGGCACTCCCCTATTGGTAGATTTCCCATCTCATTCATACTTACCAAGCGGGTTGACTTTTTGCAGTTATGTCATGTCAAGTTCCGGACGGACATCTTTTAAAGTGCCTGTTTTGCTCAAGAATGAAACCCCACACAGCGTTACAGTGCCAGCACACTGCGTCTTGGCAGAACTCACCACTCCATTATCTGTTTCCCCACTCAACTCTTTAACGAGCAAAGACCTAAGCAAGAGTAAACAGTCACCCTCTGCTTGCACCACAACTGGGTGCTACTCAGTGGCTCCAGAAAACCCCATCACTTTCGATTTTGGTGACTCGCCACTCTCCTAAGAGTGGAAAGAAAGGATTACAAAGAGGCTGAATTCAATTTCTGAAGTCTTTGCGAGTGGTGACCTTGACTATGGACATACAACAGCAGTCAAGCACAAGATCCGTCTTTCTGATCCAACACCTTTTAAGCAGAGAGTAAGACCCATCCACCCTTCCGATTACGAAGCTGTCCGGCTCCACTTGGAAGAGCTGTATGACGCAGGCATCATAAGAGAGTCTGAGAGTCCATTTGCATCACCAGTTGTAATTGTAAAAAAGAAGAGCGGCAAAATTCGATTATGCATTGATTACAGAAAATTAAATGCTCAGACCATCAAAGATGCATACGCTTTGCCAAATATTGAGGAGACTTTTACAGCTCTGACAGGATCAAGATGGTTCTCTGTGATGGACTTGAAGTCAGGCTTCTATCAGGTGGAAATGGCAGAGGAGGATAAGCCTAAAACAGCCTTCGTCACTCCCATGGGGTTTTGGGAATTTAATAGGATGCCGCAAGGAGTAACCAACGCTCCAAGCACATTTCAAAGAGTTATGGAGAAGTGCATGGGCTCCTTGAACCAAAAAGAAGTTCTTGTTTTTCTTGATGACCTTATTGTGTTCTCAGAAACCCTTGAACAGCACGAGGAGAGACTTATGCGAGTTTTGAACAGACTGAAGGAGTTTGGGCTCAAGTTATCGCCTGAGAAGTGTCATTTTTTCAAGAAGTCAGTAAAATACTTGGGACACGTTGTCTCGGAGAATGGAGTAGAAACTGACCCTGAAAAGATTTCTGCTCTCACAACTTGGCCCAGACCAAACAATATTAAAGAGCTCAAGTCCTTTCTTGGATTTACCGGATATTACAGGAGATTCATCAAGGACTTTTCAAAAATTGCAAAGCCCCTCAATGATCTCACAGCTGGGTACATTCCGACAAGGCGAAAATGCAAAGTCAAGTCCTTTTCCAACACCGACCTTAAGTCACCCTTTGCTGAAAAGTGGACAGCTAAGTGTGAACAAGCATTCAGGACTCTCATTGGGAAGTTAACAACTGCTCCAATTTTGGGCTTTGCCAATCCTCGACTGCCATATGTTCTCCATACCGACGCTAGTCTTCATGGCCTTGGGGCTGCTCTGTATCAACAGCAGGATGGACAGATGAAAGTTATTGCCTACGCCAGTAGGCGGTTGTCAAACTGTGAGAGGAGATACCCCACGCATAAGCTAGAATTTCTTGCCCTTAAGTGGGCAATAACTGATAAATGTCTGACTATCTCTATGGAGCTGAGTTTACCGTTGTCACTGACAACAACCCCCTGACTTATGTATTATCATCCGCCAAACTAGACGCCGCTGGCCACCGGTGGCTAGCAGCCCTGTCAAACTTCAACTTCAGTATCCAGTATCGGGCTGGCAAGAGAAATCAAGACGCTGACGGCTTATCCAGGCGTCCACATGACCTTGATGAGGCGGATCTGAGTGCAGAAGCTGAAGACGATAGAGTGTTGCAGTTCCTGTCAAAGTTTCTAAAAGAACCAAATGACACCACTTTTCCAAAAGAAGCAATTAAGGCTGTATGCCAGAGACATGAGCTAGATGGAGCTTTCAGTACAGGGGAAGAGAGTAATCACTCGCCTGTGATTGTTGAATCCCTTGCCATGGATGCAAGTGCTATCCCAGCCGAGTTCACTCATGCTGATATGCTACCAGGATCCAGCACCCTTCCCAGAATGTCACAGTTGGAATGGGCTGCAGAACAGAGAGCTGATCCAGTAATCAGCAGAATTATGGACATACTCACCACAGGGAAGCGCCTCTCCTATCGTGTCAGACAGAAAGAGGAAAAAGAAGTCCAACTCATGCTTCGAGTGCAGGATCAACTCGTCATTGACAATGCAGTCCTTTACCGTAAAAGGATGAACAGCGGTGAACCATTTTTCCAGCTGGTTCTTCCCACAAAATATCGTGAAACAGCTCTAGAAGGTCTCCATGATTCAGTTGGACACATGGGATTTGAGAGGACCATAGACCTTGTCCGCACACGTTTTTATTGGCCAAAACTGTCTGCAGACGTAGATAAGAAGTTGCGAACCTGTGAGAGATGTATTCGTCGCAAAGCAAAAGCTGAGAGGACAGCCCGTCTTGTGAACATTAGGACCAGCAGACCACTCGAACTAGTCTGCATGGATTACCTGTCTTTGGAACCTGATGGCCGTGGGACAAAGGACATTCTAGTAATAACCGACCATTTTACAAAATATGCTGTTGCAGTACCTACTGCAGACCAGAAGGCCAAGACAGTAGCCAAGACATTGTGGAACAGTTTCTTTGTTCACTATGGCATACCTGAGCGTCTACATAGCGATCAAGGTCGGGACTTCGAATCTGTTGTAATCAAAGACCTTTGCCTGCTGTTGGGGATCAAGAAAACCAGAACCACCCCTTATCACCCACGCGGCAATCCTGTGGAACGGTTTAATAGAACGCTTTTGGAGATGCTTGGGACTCTAGAAGAAGAAAGTAAGGCCAGGTGGCGTGACTACGTGCAGCCTTTGGTGCACGCATATAACTGTACCAGAAATGACACAACAGGCTTTTCTCCTTACCAGCTAATGTTTGGGAGACAGCCAAACCTCCCTATCGATGTGGCTTTCGGACTACATCCAGAGGGGCAGAGCAGGACCACTCACACTGATTATGTGAAAAGACTCAAAGAAAATCTGC
Source organism: Chrosomus eos (assembly GCA_036326025.1). Lineage (NCBI taxonomy): Eukaryota > Metazoa > Chordata > Actinopteri > Cypriniformes > Leuciscidae > Chrosomus > Chrosomus eos. The sequence goes on from CM070834.1 coordinate 40,220,165, forward strand.
AGGAGAGCTACAAACTTGCAGTGGAAAACAGTGAAAGAATCGCTCAGAAAAACAAACAGAGATATGACATGAAAGTAAGAGAAACCATCTTGGAAGTAGGAGACCATGTCCTCGTCAAGAATGTTGGAGTGCGGGGCAAACACAAGATAGCTGACCGTTGGAGTCGAACTGTGTACAAAGTAGTGAAGCACATAAACGATTCTCCTGTCTATGTTGTAGCACCTGTTCATTCTGATGGCCCTGAAAGGACACTGCATCGTGACTTGCTCTTACCTTGTGGCTTCCTGTCTTCTTTTTTCTTTTTTTTTTTTCTATGGGGAAAGGGAGCCTTTTTAAAATATTAACGGGGGAGAGAAAAGGGCAAGGGCTATGGTGGAGAATTAATTAAATTTAAGAATGTAAATGTTCTTTTTGCAAAACACATACAGATTGTAATAATGAAGTAGAGTGGTGTAGATGGTGGGAGGGGGAGAGCGTCTTCAGTCACGGCTCAAACTTGAGTGCTGGAGTAGTATTCTTTTTTCAAAGAATATGAATTTGAGAATTTTGTCAACTGAAGAGATAGAAAAGGGCAGAGTTTTAATGGTTGCTGGAGAGATAAATGATTTAATTTATTTTCAAAAGTGTTTAGCTCCAACAATGGCTCAGATCGTGTGGAAGTGTTTGGGAAAGTTGCAGAGTGCATTAAGAAAATGTGATAATGTTTCTTGCATAATAATGGGTGGGGATTGGAATTGCACTACAAATTATATTAGACAGGAACAGAGGGAGTCTCATCCACCGTCTAGTAAGGGCTCTTCGAAAAATTATTAATGAGTTTGGTTGATGGGAAGTGTGGAGGAACATGAATAAGAAAATTAGACAGTATACATGGGTTAAAATTAGAGGTTGAACCGATAGTGGATTTTACCGATAAGTATTTAGGTTTGCCGTACATCCCGATAACCGATATTCAACCGATATTTTTTAAATGGATGCTGGATTAAAAACAAACAAAATTTACTCACAATAAAACAGTGCTGAAGAACTGAAATGTGCAAAATTAATAAAAATATATAAATATTAAATATATAAAATTTATACAGAAAATAATTTAAACTTAAATATTACAGCTTTCGGAGCTATAACCAGAAACTACGTACCATTTAATAGGTAAAATATTGAAGCCCCTTTTTTAAACAAGGTGTATTAGCTAGCTTTCATGAACTATCACTATGCAATTACGTTTTTACTGCATGTACTAATATGAGTGTAGCCCACATTAACTGACAGGGCCAAAGTAATTGTTGTGATTCTCCATTCCCTAGATGGCGCTGCTTTATGTTTTTTTGACTGAGCCACTTTATTTTGCGCAGCTAAAGAAGATTTGGGGTCTTTTTTTTTTTTTTTTTCTCTCTTTTCCTACCTTCGTGGCATCGTGAGATGAAGACAGAGTGAGAAATTATAGTGAAACATAAGATTAGGGTTAGATTAGATTCAACTTTATTTTCATTACACAAGTACAGGTACAAGGCAACGAAATGCAGTTTGGTCAACCAGAAGTGCAAAAAGCAGCAAATGCAGGGTATACAGTGGTTCCATAGTGCATTTCATGGGTATGTACTGAATAAATAAAGAATTGAATTACTATTATAAACAGATTTTTTCAGATAGATTAGTCTATGAATATATATACAGATAGTTTATTGTGAACAGAATTTACAGCTAGATATGTATGAATATAATATACAGATGGAATTATTTTAAACAGGGAAATTTTTTCAGTATGTACAATGAACTAATTTAAGATGGTTATTACTATAAAGTATGTTTACAGGTGAATATGTACTATGAATTTATAAAGATGGATTTAAAGTATGCAAATTTGTTGGAAGATACTATCCAGTTGAAAGTGCAGTGGAAATAATTGCATATTACAATTAAAAGTCGTTATGCAATTTATATGTAAACAATTGGTACTGTAAATAAACAGTCGGCGTGCAAAATTTATATTCACATCAAAACTTAACACACGGGTAGTAATTTGAAAACAAGGCCTTTTATTCAACAAACCGCACAGAACAGAATTGAAACTCAACTGAGTTTTAACATTGAACTTATTGACTGGACTGATTTTTTTTTTCTATTGATGACAATTTTGGGGGGAATTTGGGTTTTGTTTTTTTATGTGTGTTTTCCAAATCCTTGTGAAACATTAAAATAAATGTTTTGATATTGCGTTTGCTTTTTCAAACAGAGTCGTAGCCAATTCATTTCAAGAGCCACCTAATCTTTATTCTAATGCTTTAATTCATTAATACAGGTCATTGTGATATTCTTATTGATGCCTTAAGTAACGTTAGTTCAGCTAGTGGCGACCAGCCAGGAGTGTTTTGAGCACGACCAAGTCGTTAATTGTACATTCCCGAGTTCTAGATACGTACTGCTACTTCCGTGACTTATTTCCCAATTTTTTTTTTGAATGAGGGGGTGATTACTGATTGCATTGAGTGAAACGGTTTACAGTGTAGACATGGATATAGAACAGGAATTCGGTATTAAGACAGACCGGTCCATTGTTGTGTTAGGCGTTGCCCACACTGACACAGACAAAGACATTACCGAAAACCCTTAAAAATATGGCACAGTAACTAAAGTAGTTAGGCTGTCAATCACAGAAGAAGAGGATAAATGTAATGCCATTGTGGAATTTGAATCAGCCGCTGCTAATGCTTTGGTTGAGCCCAAGTTACCTTTTGACATACAGAATATCAATGACATTGTAGTGACATGGCGTGTTGATGCATTAAAGTACTCACACAGACAGTCACAGACTCTAGCGACTCTGATGGCAGTAGCAACACTGACTCTGACCATAGCATGACGCCCCTCATTCATAGATCCAGGAAGAAAAGTGATGTTACTAAGCTCTCCCCACATGCTTCCACCCAAGTGAAGATAAAGCCCAATCGGACAGCTAAGGGAGGAGTCGCTCCACTTCGGCTGATGACCTGGATGAGGAAAGTGTTGAACCACCAGAGGTGAGGCGCATTGTTGTTGAACACGTGATAAAAAAATGATGCACCAAAGTCTCAAAATGAATCCAAGAGGTTGCGTTCATTCTCTGGCAGAGTGCTAAGCCGCCAGGCGAAGCCGACTTTGAAACATGGCTACTCCATGTAGAGCTTATGTTCCACGACAATGTCTCTGTTGAAGCACGAGGAGGAGAATATTAGAGAGTTTGCTTCCTCCAGCCTCGGATATTGTCAGGCAGCTAGGTTCATCAGGTCATCCCAGAGACTACATGAGGCTGTTGGAGTCTGCTTATGGCCTGGTTAGAAGACGGCGAAGAAATATTTGCCAAATTCCTGAACACAAACCAGGATCCAGGAGAAAAGGCTTCCACTTACCTGCAGAGATTGCAACGCTGCTGAGCACTGCAGTAAAGAGAGGAGGGGTAAGGCCGTCGATGTAAACCGTCACCTGATGAAGCAGTTTAAACGTGGCTGTTGGGACCACGACCTTGTTCTTCAACTGGAGCTGAAAACTGATAAACCCCTTGACTTTGCTGAGTTTTTTACTGCAGCTGAGAACTGAAGAGGACAAGAGAGCTACCAAACTCGACCGTATGAGCCGCCATTTGGGGACCTCCAAAGGAAAATCCTCAGTGAACGTTCAAACTGTAGCCAACTTTTCCTGCCTTACTGACCATAATGCCAGTGTGTTACAAGCATACATATCTGAGACTGAAAGCTTGAGGAAACAAGTTGCTGAGCTCCAAATGCAGCTCAACACCAAGAAATCCAAAAAGAGAGAAGACGTGATGCTGCAGTTCTTGAGTCCGGCCTACATCCACCCCCACCCCGAGCTGAGGCTCAAGTTCATCAAGCGACTCCCCAAGTTGCACCTAGGGCACAGCCAAAGGCCTGGTTCTGTTTTAGATGTGGGATGACGGCCACATAGCCAGAATGTGTGAAAACCCCATGAACAAGGATGCCGTTGACCTGAAATACAAAGAACTGAAGTTAAGGCAGGGACGAGTGGAAAGCAAAACAGGGCTCTTCTTTAAACTGGGCGAGGCTCCGGTTAGAGGGACGTCCCGGAGCCAATGACCGAGACAGTAGTCCTAAAAACAAATGGAAAACCCTAAGGGCCAAGTGTTTCTCCATTGAACCCACTAGAGGTGATCTCATGAATGGATTAGTTGGATCAAGATCATTAGTTAACGTCACCATCGGAGGAGTTCAACATGATTGCCTCATTGATTCAGGCTCACAAGTGACCACAATCTCCAAGTCGTTTCATGACTCCCACTTAGCTTCTCATCCAATTTGTCCTTTGGCTAACCTCATTGAAGTAGAGGGAGCAGCAGGCCAACGTGTACCTTATATTGGTTATATCGAGATCGATATACTCTTTCCAGAGACTTTCACGGGTAGCCCAAGACAGTTAGCACACTAGCCCTTGTTGTTCCCGATTCAAGTGCCTCTGTTCATGTCTCTGTCCTCATTGGCACTTATGCTCTGGACGTTTTGTATGACGGGTTCAGTGAGGAGATTGTTGGGCCTGTCCTTGAAAACTGTGCGTATGCTGTTCTCATCCAACATCTGCACAGTCTGTATAAGAATAAGACTCAAGACACAAAAACAGAGTGAATAAAGTCAAACTTCTTCACAAGAAGGCAATAGTCGTCCAGCAGGCCAGAAAGTGGCAGTGGATGGCTATACGAGGAACGTGAATAGTCTTCCTGGCACTCCCCTATTGGTAGATTTCCCATCTCATTCATACTTACCAAGCGGGTTGACTTTTTGCAGTTATGTCATGTCAAGTTCCGGACGGACATCTTTTAAAGTGCCTGTTTTGCTCAAGAATGAAACCCCACACAGCGTTACAGTGCCAGCACACTGCGTCTGGCAGAACTCACCACTCCATTATCTGTTTCCCCACTCAACTCTTTAACGAGCAAAGACCTAAGCAAGAGTAAACAGTCACCCTCTGCTTGCACCACAACTGGGTGCTACAGTGGCTCCAGAAAACCCCATCACTTTCGATTTTGGTGACTCGCCACTCTCCTAAGAGTGGAAAGAAAGGATTACAAAGAGGCTGAATTCAATTTCTGAAGTCTTTGCGAGTGGTGACCTTGACTATGGACATACAACAGCAGTCAAGCACAAGATCCGTCTTTCTGATCCAACACCTTTTAAGCAGAGAGTAAGACCCATCCACCCTTCCGATTACGAAGCTGTCCGGCTCCACTTGGAAGAGCTGTATGACGCAGGCATCATAAGAGAGTCTGAGAGTCCATTTGCATCACCAGTTGTAATTGTAAAAAAGAAGAGCGGCAAAATTCGATTATGCATTGATTACAGAAAATTAAATGCTCAGACCATCAAAGATGCATACGCTTTGCCAAATATTGAGGAGACTTTTACAGCTCTGACAGGATCAAGATGGTTCTCTGTGATGGACTTGAAGTCAGGCTTCTATCAGGTGGAAATGGCAGAGGAGGATAAGCCTAAAACAGCCTTCGTCACTCCCATGGGGTTTTGGGAATTTAATAGGATGCCGCAAGGAGTAACCAACGCTCCAAGCACATTTCAAAGAGTTATGGAGAAGTGCATGGGCTCCTTGAACCAAAAAGAAGTTCTTGTTTTTCTTGATGACCTTATTGTGTTCTCAGAAACCCTTGAACAGCACGAGGAGAGACTTATGCGAGTTTTGAACAGACTGAAGGAGTTTGGGCTCAAGTTATCGCCTGAGAAGTGTCATTTTTTCAAGAAGTCAGTAAAATACTTGGGACACGTTGTCTCGGAGAATGGAGTAGAAACTGACCCTGAAAAGATTTCTGCTCTCACAACTTGGCCCAGACCAAACAATATTAAAGAGCTCAAGTCCTTTCTTGGATTTACCGGATATTACAGGAGATTCATCAAGGACTTTTCAAAAATTGCAAAGCCCCTCAATGATCTCACAGCTGGGTACATTCCGACAAGGCGAAAATGCAAAGTCAAGTCCTTTTCCAACACCGACCTTAAGTCACCCTTTGCTGAAAAGTGGACAGCTAAGTGTGAACAAGCATTCAGGACTCTCATTGGGAAGTTAACAACTGCTCCAATTTTGGGCTTTGCCAATCCTCGACTGCCATATGTTCTCCATACCGACGCTAGTCTTCATGGCCTTGGGGCTGCTCTGTATCAACAGCAGGATGGACAGATGAAAGTTATTGCCTACGCCAGTAGGCGGTTGTCAAACTGTGAGAGGAGATACCCCACGCATAAGCTAGAATTTCTTGCCCTTAAGTGGGCAATAACTGATAAATTGTCTGACTATCTCTATGGAGCTGAGTTTACCGTTGTCACTGACAACAACCCCTGACTTATGTATTATCATCCGCCAAACTAGACGCCGCTGGCCACCGGTGGCTAGCAGCCCTGTCAAACTTCAACTTCAGTATCCAGTATCGGGCTGGCAAGAGAAATCAAGACGCTGACGGCTTATCCAGGCGTCCACATGACCTTGATGAGGCGGATCTGAGTGCAGAAGCTGAAGACGATAGAGTGTTGCAGTTCCTGTCAAAGTTTCTAAAAGAACCAAATGACACCACTTTTCCAAAAGAAGCAATTAAGGCTGTATGCCAGAGACATGAGCTAGATGGAGCTTTCAGTACAGGGGAAGAGAGTAATCACTCGCCTGTGATTGTTGAATCCCTTGCCATGGATGCAAGTGCTATCCCAGCCGAGTTCACTCATGCTGATATGCTACCAGGATCCAGCACCCTTCCCAGAATGTCACAGTTGGAATGGGCTGCAGAACAGAGAGCTGATCCAGTAATCAGCAGAATTATGGACATACTCACCACAGGGAAGCGCCTCTCCTATCGTGTCAGACAGAAAGAGGAAAAAGAAGTCCAACTCATGCTTCGAGTGCAGGATCAACTCGTCATTGACAATGCAGTCCTTTACCGTAAAAGGATGAACAGCGGTGAACCATTTTTCCAGCTGGTTCTTCCCACAAAATATCGTGAAACAGCTCTAGAAGGTCTCCATGATTCAGTTGGACACATGGGATTTGAGAGGACCATAGACCTTGTCCGCACACGTTTTTATTGGCCAAAACTGTCTGCAGACGTAGATAAGAAGTTGCGAACCTGTGAGAGATGTATTCGTCGCAAAGCAAAAGCTGAGAGGACAGCCCGTCTTGTGAACATTAGGACCAGCAGACCACTCGAACTAGTCTGCATGGATTACCTGTCTTTGGAACCTGATGGCCGTGGGACAAAGGACATTCTAGTAATAACCGACCATTTTACAAAATATGCTGTTGCAGTACCTACTGCAGACCAGAAGGCCAAGACAGTAGCCAAGACATTGTGGAACAGTTTCTTTGTTCACTATGGCATACCTGAGCGTCTACATAGCGATCAAGGTCGGGACTTCGAATCTGTTGTAATCAAAGACCTTTGCCTGCTGTTGGGGATCAAGAAAACCAGAACCACCCCTTATCACCCACGCGGCAATCTGTGGAACGGTTTAATAGAACGCTTTTGGAGATGCTTGGGACTCTAGAAGAAGAAAGTAAGGCCAGGTGGCGTGACTACGTGCAGCCTTTGGTGCACGCATATAACTGTACCAGAAATGACACAACAGGCTTTTCTCCTTACCAGCTAATGTTTGGGAGACAGCCAAACCTCCCTATCGATGTGGCTTTCGGACTACATCCAGAGGGGCAGAGCAGGACCACTCACACTGATTATGTGAAAAGACTCAAAGAAAATCTGCAGGAGAGCTACAAACTTGCAGTGGAAAACAGTGAAAGAATCGCTCAGAAAAACAAACAGAGATATGACATGAAAGTAAGAGAAACCATCTTGGAAGTAGGAGACCATGTCCTCGTCAAGAATGTTGGAGTGCGGGGCAAACACAAGATAGCTGACCGTTGGAGTCGAACTGTGTACAAAGTAGTGAAGCACATAAACGATTCTCCTGTCTATGTTGTAGCACCTGTTCATTCTGATGGCCCTGAAAGGACACTGCATCGTGACTTGCTCTTACCTTGTGGCTTCCTGGCTCCATCCATCGAAGCAGAAGTGAATCAGCATAAGCAAAAGAAAAGCACAATGCGACCTGCTCAGACTCCAGTGTCTGAAGAAGGAGAACAGCTGAGATCATATGAGAGTGAGGAGGAAGTTGATTACGACTACCCAGAGGAAATGCTGGTGACAATTTACCCACCTGTCACTGTTATCCATGAAATCCCTCAGATTGACCCTAGGCCTTCTTCAGGAGAGGAAAGCCCCAACACATGCCCTGAGGAATCAAGCCTGAGACCTGAAGCTGAGGTATTCCAGCCAACAGATAATTGGAAAGGAAAGCTTCACAAAGTGAAAGGGGGTAATGATTTGCCTAATGACATAGAAAAGAAAGATGACGAGATGAGTCCAGAAGTTGAGAAAGATGATGAGATGAGTCCTGAAGTTGAGAAAGATTACTTACCTGAAACAGAACATGGAGACAAAGAGGAATTTGTGAAGAAAGAAAATCATAATGAACAATCAGAGCGACACGAACCTGAGGATTTGAGTGTGAATGATGTCCTACAACAAGAAGATGCAGAAGTGCGAAGATCAGTAAGACATAGGGTAGAGCCTGACCGGCTGACTTACCAGACGTTAGGGAACCCCTTGACTTTAGTTATGCACTCCTTGTTGAATAGTCTTGACCAGGCTTTTACAAAAGCTTTAGACTTAAATCCCACACTGAAGTTTACTGCTTTAGGAACAGACCAAATGACTACTATTTAAGTACGTATAGGTACATGCAGGGACGCATGCACATTCAGGGGGGGAGGATGTAGCCCACATAAACTGCACAGGGCCAAAGTAATTGTTGTGATTCTCCATTCCCCTAGATGGCGCTGCTTCATGTTTATTGACTGAGCCACTTTATTTTGCGCAGCTAAAGAAGATTTGGGATCTTTTTTTTTTTTTTTCTCTCTTTTCCTACCCTCTCGTCAAGTGCATCGTGAGATGAAGACAGAGTGAGATAATTATAGTGAAACATAACACTTAACACACGGGTAGTAATTTGAAACAAGGCCTTTTATTCAACAAACCGCACAGGAACAGAATTGAAACTCAACTGAGTTGAACATTGAACTTATTGACTGGACTGATTTTTTTTTTCTATTGACTGACAATTTTGGGGGGAATTTGTTATTGTTTTTTTCTATGTGTGTTTTTCACAATCCTTGTGAAACATTAAAATAAATGTTTTGATATTGCGTTTGCTATTCAAACAGAGGTCGTAGCCAATTCATTTCAAGAGCCGAACCTAATTCTGATTTCTAATGCTTTAATATCATTAATACAGGCCATTGTGATATTCTTATTGATGCCTTAAGTAACGTTAGTTACATGAGCAATACAAGTGTACCTTTATCATTCATGTTAGTTCATAGTACATTAATAACAAATAAAATAAGAATTAAAACTCCATTTCAAATGCATTAGTAAATGTTGAAATAAACTAACAATGAATAAATCTTCTACAACTTGTATTAATCTTAGTTAATGCTAAACATGGAATCTTATTGTAAAGTGTTACCATTTCATATAATTCCAAAGAGTCGTGCTTAAAGATAGCCATTAAAATGTAATAAAGACCTGTATAAATACGTAATTTACAGTCTCTCACTTTATTTGCTTCTATTTTAGAACACTTGATAATTATCTAATCAAAATAACAAGATTTATTGTAGTGATTAAAACGATCTTAAATTGAACACGTTTATGATTTGTTTATGTTTCTGTCGGCTGCATGAACATATCAATGTTGAGAAAGCAATCACGTCACTAGTTTTAAATATGCAACTTCGTCGGCTAATAAATGCATAAAAGTGACCAGCCGGATATAAAATAATGCAAATAGATGATAACAATTGCGCCATAAAACATTTAGGTCAGGCCTGCGTGTGTTTTTGTCACATTGTTTAAACCGCTTGACTGAGGTAACGCTCACAGCCTCGACGGCAAACTACTGTTCTTTCTCTGCTGATGCAGCATCTAGTCAATAAAATAATTACTTTTTAATGATATGGCAATATGTACTTTAGTGTTATGTATTCATACCGTTTCGCTGACTGTGTTTTAAATGCGAGTCTGAAGTGTCAGCGGCGCTCTCTCTGCTGCGTGTTCTCTCTGTGGTCCGTGCTGCGCGCGCCTCGCGTGTTAATGTAAACAACTCAGCCAGTGATAGTTTATTATTTGTCCTCTAGAGGCCGCTCTCGCTCTGTATAATGCCAGCAGTCTCTTCAGCGCGCTAGTGCTGTGTAATGACCGCGCGCACTTCTCAGCCGCTCCAGCAACAGATGCAACTCGGAAAAACTATCGGTGTGGATTTTTGCCGATAACGATAGTTTCACCAATCAACTATCGGTGCCGATTAATCGGCAAAACCGATGAATCGGTCGACCTCTAGTTAAAATACTAGATTCTAATGTAACTGGAGCAAGATTAGATCGAATATATATAAGTAAAACAAGCATGAATAGAGTATCTAATGCTAACATTTTCCCCAACGGTTTTTCGGATCATCATATTGCAACCATAGATTTTAACTAGGGATGCACCGATATGAACATTTTGGCCGATACCGATAACCGATAATTCTTTACATTTGAAAGCCGATAACCGATATATTGGCCGATAAATCTAAATAATTTTTTTATATACTTTGATAGCCTGTATACATAAACAGAAGGCTCACCATTTAAAGCCTTGTCTCAAACACTTTTAACATAAATCAAACATATACTAAAGTATAGCCTTTTGAACCAGTGTAAGATTCCTTAATTTTTAAAATTAATTTTACACTGGGCAACTTTCTTTATTAAAAATGGTAACACTTTATAATAAGGTTTAATTTTGTTAGCATTAGTTAGCTTGAACCAACAATTTTATAAGACATTAAGAAAGTTTTATCTAACATTAGTCAATGCACTGTGAACTAACATGAACACACATATTTTATTAACTAACAATTAAGGCTATTGGTCTGTTACTGTTACTTAATGCATTAACAAATGAGACCTTATTGTAAAGTGTTATCAAAAAATCTATTGCTTAACAAAAATAAAATACCTAAATATTGCAAAAAAAGTCATTAAACAGGCTAACATTGGGCTGCATATAAAGAAACAAAATGCTTGTGCCATGGATCAATAAAACGGAATCGCCTCCGCACGGACAATAAGGAAATTATTTTAATCAAACCATATCGTTGATGAAAATAATACGAGAACAAAATAATGTTAGTTATTAATTATATAGTTGTTGTGTCCCTGTTCTGGACGCGCTATTCCCACAACAACGCGCTAACGGCAACTACTAAACCCAGAAAATTCACAACGTTTTATTACAATAGTGTTCTCATTATAATGGCATGTATATGATAGTCCCAATTATAGTTATAAAAGTGCATTGCTGTTTGAGCTGCGCCCACGCTATAAAGATGATCCCCAGACAAACGCAGCCTGCGCGCGTCGTTCATTAACTCAACCAAACTCATCCTATATTAGGTGAATCAGATATATAGGCCTATATACACAAAATAAACATATTACAACTTACAATGGCACAGAATGCTGCGAATGCTCAAGAGAACTTGACTGTGCTCGTCATGAAGGCTTAACTCCACAGACGCGCTCTTTCCGCCTCAACGCGCTCGTCGCGCTGAAACACTGGCGAACTCTTATTATGATGTTATGAAGCCTATGTGACAGATTTGTGCTGCACATGTTGCACTGAACTATATCTTTATTTTCGAAGTGAATCCAATCATTCAGAACCATCATGGCGAACCGCGCGCATCTCTCAACTGAAGTAAATAATCTATTAATTATCGGCTTTGATATATCGGCCCAATTTTCTTATCGGATCGATAACGATAACATCAAAAAAGACCATTTATCGGCCGATAACGATATGTGGTCGATATATCGTGCATCCCTAATTTTAACATTATTACTTTAGCACGCCCCAAGTTTTACTGGCATTTTAACACTAAGTTGGTGCAGGATAGGTCTTTTTGTGAAAAGTTTGGTGATTTTTGGAAATTGTGGAAGTTGAATAAAGGTAATTTTGAAAAAATAGCACAATGGTGGGAGGTGGGGAAAACACAGATAAAGGTTTTTTGTCAATTTTTCCTACAATACTACTGTGTGTGTTAAAAAGAAAATTGAGCAGTTGGAGAAGGAAATTATTGATATGGAAAATGAGATGGATGTAAATGTTTTGGGTGTATCCAATGATTTAAGGAATAAGAAACTTGAATTAAGATCCATTTTAGAGGAAAGAGCGAAGGGCGCTTTAATTCGAGCAAGAATTTCTTCTATCAAGGACACTGACTCTCCCACCTCTTATTTTTTTAATCTGGAGCGGAAAGTTGCACAGCAAAAGCGCATACTTCACCTGCGCAAGGAAAATCGAACTAACATCAAATCCGACAGAAATGAGGAAAATGGCTATGGATTTTTATGCTGACTTGTTTGGACATACCGACTGTGATTCTGAGAATATGGCACAACTATTACAAGGACTTCCAAAGTTGCAATCTGGGGATAAAGAAAAGCTTGACACCATGATCAGCCTTAACGAGCTTTCAGATGCAGTTCAGCAACTCTCCACAGGACGTGCGCCAGGAATAGATGGTTTGCCTGCTGAATTTTACAAGGCTTTTTGGACTGTTTTAGGTGAAGATTTTTATGAAGTTTGTTGTGAAAGTTTTGAAAAGGGAATATTGCCAACTAGCTGTCAGAGGGCTGTGATCTCCCTTTTACCAAAAAATGGAGATCTGGGTTTTTTAAGAAATTGGCGCCCTGTTTCTTTGATGTGCTCGGACTATAAAATATTGGCAAAAGTTTTAGCCAATAGGTTAAAAAAATACTTACACATTGTGGTCAAAGGGGAGCAAACTTATTGTATTCCGGGTCGTACAATCATGGACAATCTGTTTTTAATAAGAGATGTTATTGATGTGTCTATTAATGAAAATTGCAACGTTTGATTTTTGTCTATTGATCAGGAGAAAGCTTTTGATCGGGTGGGTCATGAGTACATTTTTAAAGTCTTGGAAGCTTTTGGGTTCGGGAATTGTTTTATTTCATGGATCAAGTTGTTGTATAAAGGGGCTTCAATAATGCTTAAGATGGGGAATGGTTTGACTTATCCATTGCCGGTGAAAGAGGTATTCGACAGGGGTGTCCTCTCTCAGGGCAACTCCATAGCCTGGCAATTGAGCCCCTGTTATGCAAATTAAGAAATGGTTTAAAGGGGTTTATGGTTCCAGGTGACCCAAGGGAGTCGAGATGTTTTGTGTCGGCTTATGCTGACGATGTAACTATTTTTGTCACTGAGCAAGAAGATATACGAATTTTATGTGAGAGTTTGGATGTTTATGAGAAAGCGTCTACAGCTAAGGTCAATTGGGGGAAAAGTAATGGTTTTATTGTGGGCCAGTGGGGAAATGGTGGCCACCTCCACTTCCTGGAGGATTACATTGGGGAGAGAAGGTATAAAAATTCTCGGAGTGTTTTTAGGAGTAGAAAACTATAGAAAAAAAGAGTTGGGAGGGTTTGCTGGAGAAGGTGTCTGCTAAGTTGTCTAAATGGAAATGGCTATTGCCAGAGCTATCCTACAGGGGTAGAGTTTTGGTTACAAATAACCTGGCTGCCTCCATGTTGTGGCACAGACTCGACGTTTTAGAGCCACCAGATGACATTGTTAAAAGTATCCAGAGAAAGTTGGTGGAGTTTTTTTGGTCAGGACAGCATTGGATTCCTGCGTCAGCTCTGTATCTTCCAACTCAAGAGGGGGGACAGGGTCTGATTGACGTAAGGAGCAGGATCAACACTTTTCGGTTGCAGCAGCACAGAGACTTTTGTATGAGGAGGACACAGGGTGGACGGATGTGGCATGCGCTCTGTTGAGAAGAGCATCGAATCTGGGATACGACAAGCAGCTGTTTTTACTGAAAGTTAATGAGCTGGATTTTAATCTTTTGACTTTCTACCAGTCCATGCTAAAGGTGTGGAACATGACGTTTTCTGTGACCAGAGAGTTTTTGCGACCCCAGGACTGGATTATGGGAGAACCCCTGTTTCATAACTCTTTGATACAAACAAAAATTTTGTCCTCAAGCAGTGTGAAGAACAGTCTGGTCAGAGCGGGGTGTACGAAGATCGAACATCTAAGGGATGGCAATGGGTGGAGGACGGCAGATTCATTACAGCACAAGACAGGAATACGTTCTTTACGTGTCTTGGATCGGATGCTGGATGAAGTACGCTCAGCGCTGCCTGGAGCCTGCAGAGAAGCACTAGCTGCGTCATCGCTGGGAGGGAGCTACAGGTTTCCAGCAATACGGGTCTCTGCTGCACTGGAAAAGCCGGATGATGAAGATTCTTTTGTGTCCTTTAAAACTCCAGAGTTGGGATTATTTCAAGACATTGGAAAAAAGGCATTATACATTGTGTGTGTTAAAGTGTCTCATCAAACTGTTTTGAGAAGGGTTAGAACATGGAGGTGGTCAGAAGTGTTTGGGCCAGGCTTCAGAGGATGCTGGAGATCTCTGTACAAGCCCCCGATTGAGAAACGTACAGCAGATTTACAGTGGAGACTGATGTATGGTATAATAGCTACGAACAGACACGTGGCGCACCTGAATCCAGAAGTAGGGAGGGAATGTCCTTTTTGTGGAACGGAGGAAACGGTTGATCACTTGTTTATCCATTGTGGGAGGTTAGGAGGTCTTTTTAACTTTTTAGAGGTTTGTTTTGAAAGAATGGGTGAGGAATTTTCCTATCAAGTTTTTATTAGTGGTCCAAAGTTCAAAGTCAGTGATAGAAGAAAAGTGGTTTTGTTAAATTACTTTTTGGGAACAGCCAAGATGGCAATTTGGAAGACACGTAAAAATAGGATCTTGGGAGCTGGTTCAGTTGATGCAGAGAGAGTTCTGAAGGGGATGGTGGCTGCTCGGATTAAAATTGAGTTTGCTTATTTCAAATTAGTTAATAATGTTATGGAGTTTTCTGCATTGTGGTCTGTGGGAAGTTTTTTGTGTGAGGTTGGGGAGGATGAAATGTTGGTTTTAAAGATGTAATGAAAGGGCTGTAATCTGCATTGATTGGATTGTGTTTTAATTTATTTTTAATTTATTTATGTTTTTCTCTCTCTCTCTCTCTCTCTCTCTGGCACAATACTGACTTTTAAGACCCCGGAGATGGGACAGTTTCGTGAAACAAGTAAAAAAGCAATCTACCTTACTTGTGTTAAAGTTGCCCATCAGACTGTTTTAAAGCGAGTACGAGCATGGAGGTGGACAGAAGTGTTTGGACCAGACTTTAAAGCAGGGGTCGGCAAGTAACTTTGGCCGCGGGCCAATATTTTTTTTAGCCAGTAGATGGCGGGCCAGCTACACGGAGTAGGCCTATGGATACAAATTAAACCGCTTAAAATAACCTCTGTGTTCACCCGCTTTTTATATCCCGACCTGACGGGTCCGCAAAATTTAGATCTCATTTCCAGAATCTCTCATTCAAATGTCTCTAACGGACAGAGAGAGATTAAGTATCCTATAACAATTATAAATGCTATACAAAAATTGTGTTCGTGTCAATATAAATATTATTTATTACTGTCAGCAGAGAAAAAAAATTATGAAATATAAATAACATAAATTAAATAGGGCAAAGCCTATCACTCAAATCACTCTAGCAACATACACACGGTTAACACGGGTTTAAAACAATCATATGCAAACGTAAAATATGCATATTTTTAGGAACACATCTACAAAAATATGGCTGTATATTTCAAGTTGATAAAATAATTAAAAATCCACATCAGTTTATTTGTGCCCGCCACGCCCTCCCAGGACCTATAACGTTACTACTTTCACTTTTAAAAATTCCTCATAACCGCGCGCGCGATGCCGCGATCTGCAGTTGTCGAGATGGATGCTGAGGAGTTGAAGAAAAGAATAGCTAGTGGGGATTGTAAAGTTGTCGACCAAAGTCATCAAAAATCAAGTCCAGTGTGTGGGAGAAATTTGGAGTTATCTGAAGAAAATATTGTGAAAGACTTGCTGCATGCATTTTCTTGTTGGATAGCCGCAAATGTGGAACTTCATCGCTGAGGAAGCACGCAGATAACTGTGGTAACAAAGCAGTTCTATCAAACACTATTTTTCATATTTAACACTGTTAGTATGTGTGGTTTGCAGATCAGCCGCTCATGCGAGTGTTTGAACCCAAAATTGTCAGATGTAGGCGCGCGGCTACAGCTTATCTCAAGTAGTGGAATAGTTTTGCGCAGCATTTAGTGCAAATATTTTTTATCAGGTAATACATATTATTTATCAGTGTGTTATACCCGAATAAATAATAATGAAAAAAAGTTCAAAAGTCGGACTGTAAGCGAATGAGACAGGAGAGCATGATTGCTATTCACACCCTTATTAAAATGGCTGTAATCTGTTACCACAAAAGTAGCTACTTGATCTGTTTAAAATGATTTCATTCGTATATGCCTGATAAGGTGTTAAATTAAGATTCAAAATTAAAATTCGTCTATACCCATTATTCATTCTTTCTATTTTGGATCTGAGCGCACAATCAGAAAATCGGAAAACGAGTCGTTATTCGTTTTTTTTTTTTTTCATTTTAGTTCAGGAAATAATGGAAAAACAAGTTGTTTTTTTATTTTTGTTTTTACTTTGAAAAAATAAAAAACGATTGAACAAATGATACATGGCGCCTGTTTGTAAACCGTTATTGTAAAATAAAAATAGGCTGATAAAAAAAAAAAAAAAACGGAATTCCAAAATAATCCGGCGGGCCAGAAAATATTGCTTGTTGCCGACCCCTGCTTTAAAGGATCCTGGAGGTCTCTGTACAAACCTCCCATTGAGAAGCGTACAGCAGACCTACAGTGGAGACTTCTTCATGGGGCTATAGCTACAAACAGACACGTGGCACACCTGAATCCAGCAGTGGGTAAAGAATGTCCTTTTTGTGGAGTTGAAGAGACAGTTGACCACTTATTTATTTATTGTGTGAGGTTAGGCAGTCTTTTTATTGTTTTAAAAAGTTTGTTTGAAGGTTTAGGTGAAGATTTTTCCAATCAGTGTTTTATAAGTGGTCCCAAATATAAATTTCATGAGAGAAGAAAAATATGCATATTAAATTTCTTGTTGGGTATGGCTAAAATGGCAATTTGGAAGACTCGAAAAAATAAGTTATTGGGGATAGGTACAGTAGATGCAGAAAATGCTTTTAAAGGCATGGTGACTGCTAGAATTAAAATTGAATACACATATTTTAAGTCAAGTCAAGTCAAGTCACCTTTATTTATATAGCGCTTTTTACAATACAAATTGTTTCAAAGCAGCTTTACAGAGATAACAGGAAAACAATGTTGTAATAGTATTGTTCAATTGAAAATTAAATCAATTGATCAAGTTGATTTAAGTTGATCAATGATATTCAGAGGTTCTCCGAAATATGGGCTGTGGAGGGAGTTTTGTGTGAGGTTTTGGATGACATTGTGGTTTTACAATTTTAAAGATGCTTGAAGTATAATTGTTATATGTGAGTTTTTCTATTGTATTTATTATAGGTGATTTTTTTTGGAGTATATGATCTGAAATCTGGAAAAAGTTAATGTTCTAATAAAGTCGTGTTAAGCCTCTCTCCATCTCTCTCTCTCTCTCCATCTCTCTCTCTCTCTCTCTCTCTCCATCTCTCTCTCTCTCTCTCTCTCTCTCTCTCTCTCTCTCTCTATCTCTCTCTCCATCTCTCTCTCTTTCTCCATCTCTCCATCTCTCTCTCCCTCTCTCCATCTCCATCTCTCTCTCTCTCTCCATCTCTCTCTCCCTCCATCTCTCTCTCTCTCTCTCTCTCTCCATCTCTCTCTCTCTCTCTCCATCTCTCTCTCTCTCTCTCTCTCTCTCTCTCTCTCTCTCTCCATCTCTCTCTCTCTCTCCATCTCTCTCTCTCTCTCCATCTCTCCATCTCTCTCTCCCTCTCTCCATCTCCATCTCTCTCTCTCTCTCCATCTCTCTCTCCCTCCATCTCTCTCTCTCTCTCTCTCTCTCCATCTCTCTCTCTCTCTCTCCATCTCTCTCTCTCTCTCTCTCTCTCTCTCCATCTCTCTCTCTCCTCCATCTCTCTCTCTCTCTCTCTCCATCTCTCTCCCTCTCTCTCTCTCTCTCTCCATCTCTCTCTCTCTCTCCATCTCTCTCTCTCTCTCCCCATCTCTCTCTCTCCATCTCTCTCTCTCTCTCTCCATCTCTCTCTCTCTCTCTCCATCTCTCTCTCTCTCCATCTCTCTCTCTCTCCATCTCTCTCTCTCTCTCTCTCTCTCTCCCTCTCTCTCCATCTCTCTCTCTGTCTCTCTCTCTCTCTCCATCTCTCTCTCTCTCCATCTCTCCATCTCTCTCTCTCTCCTCTCTGGCTCAGTCGCCTCGCTAGGTATCGTGTAAAATGAGAGGTTACTCCTCTTTACGCTGTTGTTTGTGCAACTAACACCACAACAGTTTTTTAGGCATGATTTTCTGCTTTCGTGTTGCTTAATGGCGCGCGCAGTGCATTATGGGAGATGGGAGTAAAAGTCCGGAATATCCGACCTTGAGAATGTAGTGTTGTGAATAAACTTGCTGTCTCACACTTATTTCCTTTTACCTAGAGTTGTTCGGATTCCGAATATCGGATAGTCCTGGAGTCCTGAATGCCCATGGTACACCTATAATAAGTGTTTATTCTGGGACTGTAGTCCAGCGGGTCGCCGCCGCTGTGGAGTAGCACAGGGCCTGGGTTACTCGTCCAGTCATGAGCATAGAGAAGTAGCGCCGGTTACAACGTTCTTCCGCAAGACACAGTTCTGTTTATTAACCGCTAGAGCGGTTATTGTTATTCATTCCTAGATTTATATGTGTTATTTTGCAGTTGTGGCTGACTAACAAACTAGACAATAAAATAAAGTTTAATGTTTTTCTTTTGCTGTATTTATTCATTCCTCACAGAGGATTTAACCTGAACCAGTGTGTGTGTGTGTGTGTGTGTGTGTGTGTGTGTGTGTGTGTGTGTGTGTGTGTGTGTGTGTGTGTGTGTGTGTGTGTGTGTTGTGTGTGTGTGTGTGGCCTGCCAGTGAGCAATGGACATACGGCAGTTCTTTAAAATAAAAACATTTGACCTTAAGTCAGAGGAAGTGATAGTTGCAGAAAACTTCCTGAAGTGCAGGAGTGAGGCCGGCACAGTTCAGGACATTAGCAGTGCACAGACTCCTAGATTGGGGAAAGTTCCCTTCACTGAGAGCGGCTCCTACAGGACCACAGGCCAGAGCAGACTCCGCACCATCAAGCTGCTGTTCTGAAAAGGTCTAAAAAAAGATCTGGATTTTGGAGTTAGTTATTTGAATACATTGTTGTAAAATGTATTAGTTATTTTCAATAGACTTTTGTGTTTTGTGAAATGATGCTGGGTGGTGGTGGGGTCATGGCTGCTAGCACCTAAAGCCTAGCCTGACGCCACTGAGACGCGTTGATGTGACGCACCTGGAATTAGCACCTGAGACCGTTGAGCACCTGTGACGCACACTGTGACGCGTTGGAGCACCTGGACACTTCAGCACCTGAGACGCGTTGAGCACCTGTGACGCGTTGAGCACCTGAGGACCATTAGCACCTGGAGCACCGTTGACGACGCGTTGAGCACAGTTGACACTGTCGCGTGTGTGACGCACATGAGATGCGTTGAGTAACTGTGACGCGTGTGTGACGCACCTGAGACGCGTTGAGCACCTGCACCGCGAAGCGCTGGATCCCGCTGGTGTTCCTCAGGTCGCAGGTCACCTTATAGGTCTTGGCGGCCTCGGTGAAGTTCTGGTTCTGGTTCTGGCTGTGTGTGTCTCCGGGCTCTCGGGCCTCCTCCGGCTGGTCCTCCTCCGCACACGGCTCTCCCAGCACGGACTCCTGCAGTTCGCGGGGGATCAGCTGCTGTATCCCCGCGGGAGAGTGGTGCCGTGCCCATCACGGCGTCCGCCATCTCTGCCGTGTTAAAACGCCTCTGAGGCGGCTCGGGGTCCTCCGCCACATCTGCGGGAGAACACACCTCAATGACGCATTACCTCACCTCACCCGCACGCAGCGCTTTAGACACGCGTTATAAGCGGTATTAGTGTGTTCATACCTGCGCAGGAGAGCCGCAATAACGCGAGGATGAAGAGCGACAGCGCGAACCCCATCTCGAGTCCAGCGCGCGACTGACGCTTGTTGTGTTTCTGTGAACTCCAAGGGAAAGATTCGACTTCCGGGTCACGACACTTCTACTCGCTTTTTAATAAAGCTTTATTATTGTGGCTGCATGACAGAAAATATTCGTGATAATAGTGAAACAATACGTCAATCACAAGCAAATACTGTCGATTGATTTTGTTTCTATACAATAAACAAGCAGTTAATTACTAAAGCCGCACTCAGGAAGATTTTGTGTTATTGTAGAAACTATATACAAAACGTAGAATTGTTTAATTATCTTTATTCCTTCCTGACATGTAAAAGAAACCCCGCACCAGTTGTTGAAATTTATTTGTAAATTAAATGCATTATCCGGTAAACATAAAGGACTGTGATTGGTTCATCCTCAGAAGCGCGGGGGAAAGTAACAGGAAACACGTGACCGCTTCAGTGGCGGCTGCAGGACGCCAATATTTTACTGAAGCATGCACTGAAGTCAACATACACAGAGGAGTATTTCGACACTAATCTAATCCTGCTTATTTTTCTTCTGTCATATTAATCTACCCAAAATATTGGTCAATGCAAATCAATATCTATCAGTTGATGTCAGTTTGTAGCCTACACTATTTATCTAAGACGTTATTAGTCTATTTTATAATTTATAATTTTTTGTTTTTGTATATTTTTCCCTAAAATACTTCAATAAAATAAAATTCCATTATTCTACGTAGGCTACTTGTATCGAAATAAAAATCAAGATTTCCTCGATTGTAATTACATTTTAATAAAACACACAAACATTTGTATTCTAACTGTATCACAAAGTATGGAAAATTAAAGAAAATGAAGAAAAGCCCACATCACTGATTGTGTGAATGTAACAAATATTAAACACAAACCTCTTCTCTTCACTGCTACTATAGTCATGTGATACTGAACCAATAAGAACATGTTTACATCACCGCAGCATTCCCACACACCAATATATCAGAGCCGGAATCATAAATACAGTTCAAAAGTAACTATTACAAGACGTGTAATGATGTGAGATTAAAGAGTGCATGTTTCGTGTGTTTCATGTAGAATCTGAATCATGCTGTTGAAGGTCTTTGGTGGAGTGCTGGTATGATGAACATATTGCACTCTTCATTGTCGTCTAGCTATGTAACTCAAGCTTATGAAAGACGCTTACTAACAACCCAACATGACATGCACTAGCGTGCCCACAGCGCGCCGGAGATGAGCTGTTGGGGGCCCGGGGGGGCGTCCTCGGCCGCGGGCGGGGGGGTCTTCTGGAGCCGGCCCGGGAAGCTGCCGAGGAGGAACGGGGGAGCTTGCAGCAACATTTTTGGTGTTCTAGACCAGAAGAAAAACACAATCAGACGCTTAGCATACTAACGTTTTCATACAAAATCTACTAAAGTCCCTGATAAACTCACAGCGAATTTCTGTTTCGTTCTTCATATGGGGGTAAAAATGAGTTCAATAAGCGTGATCCGTGATTATACTGTTAGTGCCGGGGTTTGGATGAATATGTAAAATGTGCCCCGGAGACACACCCACATATTACATCATCACCACCGCTGGCCAATGGGAGTTCAGAGGCGTTTACCAGCCGTTTCAAACTGTATACGAACGGTATACGAACACCAGATGAAGTGTTTTTGGCCTGATTGTGTCTGAACGGACGTCACACCAGTTCATTCTTCGATTCCGCTTCAATTATATCAGGGCCTTAACAAAAAACTGCACTCGCAGACATACACTGACAGAAATACATTAGCAAACCTTTAATTAGCATTAAAGGGTTAATTCAAAGAAATGGCATATTTTCACACCCTCGTGTTGTTTTAAACTTTTTTCAATATCACAGATGTTTGGCAGAAAGTTGACGCTTCTCTTTTCCTGATCAAGCTCACGTTAATCCCTGCTAGTGTGAATTCACCATGCTGACCAATAGAAAGGTGCGAAACGATCGGTCATTTAAAAAATAAATTAAAAAGTTTACGTTTTATAAGCACAAATGCTCGCCTTGCTCTGTTCTGTGATGCGCATTCGTGACGTCACGTAATACGCACTTACGTTGAAAAGGTCTCACAGAACAGAGCAAGGCAAGCATTTGTGCTTATAAAACTGAAACTTTTTTATTTATTTTTAAATGAGCGATGGTTTGGCTAGATAAGACCCTTATTCATCGTCTGGTGTCGTTTAAAGCCCTTTGAAGCTGCACTGAAACTGTCATTTGGACCTTGAACCGTTTGGGTCCCATTGAAGTCCATTATATGGAGAAAATCCTGGAATGTTTTCATCAAAAACCTTAATTTCTTTTTGACTGAAGAAAGAAAGACATGGACATCTTGGAAGACATGGGGCTGAGTAAATTATCAGCAAAAGTTTTTTTAAAAGTGAACTAATCCTTTAACGTGAGATTTACCACCCCAGCTCAGCACAAACTCCCCCCACAGCCGATTCTAGAGATTTCATTGTCATGTCCATCACAGTGCTACACTAACCCTTCTCTACACCCTAATCTTAGATTCCCATAGCTGGCGGGAAAATCACACCCTTAACACACTGGGCATCGCTTGGCTCCACAACATCCTGAAGCCGCACACCACAGGCGGCAGCCGATAGATCGGGAGACATTCATTTCCTATGGAGAGTCTGCATGGGGTGCCGCTGATCCCATTTGAGCTTAGGATTCGTTAAAAAAATTAACTCGAGAGAATCCACATTATGTGACACGCCGACCGGGTGTGATGTATTCCAATCAAATCAGTGCGCGCAAGCTATAACTTTATCAAATACACTTGATAACTTTAAAAATGCATAGTTATTGATAAGTATTGATAAGATAATGAACTATATTGTCACTCTTTGAACTCTATTATTTTTGCTCATGTGAAAGTTATGACTCAAGTCTTCTGAAGTCAGTGTGAGGAACAGACTCAAATGTAAGTTGATATTCACTGTCGCTCTCAAATCTATCCCTCCTTCAGTCGGATGTTCCACAATACCATGTACGGGTCCAAGCTCTCTGTCAGATGCAACAAAAGGTGCTGATATACACTCACAAACTATACTGCAAAATCCCCATCATGACCTTTATCTCTCTCACTGGAATCCCAGATGGCCAGACAGTGAGGGCATCTCAGGAACCGCACTCCAATGGTTCAGGTCTGACCTCTCAGCAGCTCCTTCAGGGTGGAGGAGACCCAACATCTAGCTACTGGAGTGCCTCAGGGCTCAGTGCTGGGACCGTTTCTCTTCTCCATCTACATGTCATCACTAGGTCTGTTATTCAGAAACATGTTTACCCATCACTGTTATCATCTAGCTACTGGAGTGCCTCAGGGCTCAGTGCTGGGACCGTTTCTCTTCTCCATCTACATGTCATCACTAGGATCTGTCATTCAGACACATGGTTTATCCCATCACTGTTATCATCTAGCTACTGGAGTGCCTCAGGGCTCAATGCTGGGACCGCTTCTCTTCTCCATCTACATGTCATCACTAGTGTCTGTCATTCAGAAACATGGTTTATCCCATCACTGTTATCATCTAGCTACTGGAGTGCCTCAGGGCTCAGTGCTGGGACCGTTTCTCTTCTCCATCTACATGTCATCACTAGTGTCTGTCATTCAGAAACATGGTTTATCCCATCACTGTTATCATCTAGCTACTGGAGTGCCTCAGGGCTCAGTGCTGGGACCGTTTCTCTTCTACACCTACATGTCATCACTAGTGTCTGTCATTCAGAAACATGGTTTATCCCATCACTGTTATCAATCTAGCTCATGGGTCACCAATCTCGGTCCTGGAAGGCCGCTGTTCCTGCAAGTATTTGCTCCAACCCAATTAACACAACCCTGAACCAGCTAACAAGGTCTCACTAGACATAATGAGAAACTTCAGGCAGGTGCTGTTGGAACTGGTTGGATGCTAACCACTGCAGGCACACGGCCTCTCGGGACCGAGATTGGTGACCTCCGTGATCTAGCTACTGGAGTGCCTCAGGGCTCAGTGCTGTAACCGCTTCTCTTCTCCATCTACATGTCATCACTAGTGTCTGTCATTCAGAAAACATGTTTTATCCCATCACTGTTATCATCTAGCTACTGGAGTGCCTCAGGGCTCAGTGCTGGACCACTTCTCTTCTCCATCTACATGTCATCACTAGTGTCTGCTATTCAAAAAATGGTTTATCCCATCACTGTTATCATCTAGCTACTGGAGTGCCTCAGGCTCAGTGCTGTGACCGCTTCTCTTCTCCATCTACATGTCATCACTAGTGTCTGTTATTCAGAAACATGGTTTTATCCCATCACTGTTATCATCTAGCTACTGGAGTGCCTCAGGACTCAGTGCTGGGACCGATTCTCTTCTCTATCTACATGACATCACTAGTGTCTGTTATTCAGAAACATGTTTTATCCCATCACTGTTATCATCTAGCTACTGGAGTGCCTCAGGGCTCAGTGCTGGGACCGTTTCTCTTCTCCATCTACATGTCATCACTAGTGTCTGTTATTCAGAAACATGTTTTATCCCATCACTGTTATCATCTAGCTACTGGAGTGCCTCAGGGCTCAATGCTGGGACCGCTTCTCTTCTACATCTACATGTCATCACTAGTGTCTGTCATTCAGAAACATGGTTTATCCCATCACTGTTATCATCTAGCTACTGGAGTGCCTCAGGGCTCAGTGCTGGGACCGCTTCTTCTTCTACATCTCATCACTAGGATCTGTCATTCAGAAACATGGTTTATCCCATCACTGTTATCATCTAGCTACTGGAGTGCCTCAGGGCTCAGTGCTGGGACCGCTTCTCTTCTAAATCTACATGTCATCACTAGGATCTGTCATTCAGAAACATGTTTTATCCCATCACTGTTATCATCTAGCTACTGGAGTGCCTCAGGGCTCAGTGCTGGGACCGTTTCTCTTCTACATCTACATGTCATCACTAGTGTCTGTCATTCAGAAACATGGTTTATCCCATCACTGTTATCATCTAGCTACTGGAGTGCCTCAGGGCTCAGTGCTGGGACCGCTTCTCTTCTCTATCTACATGTCATCACTAGGATCTGTCATTCAGAAACATGTTTTATCCCATCACTGTTATCATCTAGCTACTGGAGTGCCTCAGGGCTCAGTGCTGGGACCGCTTCTCTTCTCCATCTACATGTCATCACTAGTGTCTGTCATTCAGAAACATGGTTTATCCCATCACTGTTATCATCTAGCTACTGGAGTGCCTCAGGGCTCAGTGCTGGGACCGCTTCTCTTCTACATCTACATGTCATCACTAGTGTCTGTCATTCAGAAACATGTTTTATCCCATCACTGTTATCATCTAGCTACTGGAGTGCCTCAGGGCTCAATGCTGGGACCGCTTCTCTTCTCCATCTACATGTCATCACTAGTGTCTGTCATTCAGAAACATGTTTTATCCCATCACTGTTATCATCTAGCTACTGGAGTGCCTCAGGGCTCAGTGCTGGGACCGCTTCTCTTCTACATCTACATGTCATCACTAGTGTCTGTCATTCAGAAACATGGTTTATCCCATCACTGTTATCATCTAGCTACTGGAGTGCCTCAGGGCTTGAGATAGTATTCTCCCTTGTATCGAGTCGAGGCTTGGACCCGGAAACAGTGTTCCTTACATCACGACTTAACCAGCGGATCGCACTGTGACACTCAATACTCACACTACAGACTCCTGTGATCTGAATACTGCTATGATACTCTCTTTAGGTATGTATTACTTATTACTTTTTGTGTTATACAGAAGGCAGAACTGATTCATGTTTGTGTGTGGGATGAGGATGCATTACAGTAAAGAAGGAAAGGTTGTCTTTACTCTTTAGCCGCTTCCTCCTTCAGCGCAGCGTCGGGTCTGTGCATGATGCTGTAGGGGAACGCCGCTCCGCTGCATGAACCGTAGCTTAGCTTACCCAGCCGAGACGGGCTCTTGATGCTGCCGGGCGGCCGGCCGGGACTCACCTTATAGCCCGCGGCCTTGGTGGTGCCCAGGGGCCGGCCCGGACTGGTCTTAAACCCGGCGGCTTTAGTGGTGCCCAGCGGTCTGCCTGTGCTGGTTCTGTAACCGGCGGATTTGGTGGTTCCCGCCGGCCGCCCGCGTTTCCCAGACCTCCCGGACGCTCCCTTCTTTTTAGAGTCCCCGCTTCTGTGGTTTCCCTGAGGTCCGACGGGCCCCTGCGGCAGACGTGGCTCCTCGCGGCACGAGGGGGACTTGAGGACCGGCGGCGGCGGCAGGTACGCAAAGCACATCTGCCGAGAGCGCTGAGGGGGGGAAGACTGGTAAAACTTGTTGGGGCACAAATCAAAGTGGCTCGGCGAGAGCCTCCCGTCCTCCGCTAAACACGAGGGCCGCCCGTCGACGCAGTATTCGCTGCTGCTGGACACCTGACGCATCATCTTCTGCTGACAGACGGGACATATGTGTGTGACAGAGGCTTTGAGTCTTATTTTGTGTGGCTAAAAAGACTATTAAACAGGACCCTCTCAGTTGATTGAACAGAACTTTACCGAGTGCGAGATGAGTCGTCAATGTTTCTTAAGGCCAATTCACACCAAGATATTTAACGTTAACGGATGATATTGTTCTGTTTATTCTCAGTTTTGTCGTCTATCGCTTTAAACGTGACATATTATGCCTCTTTTTATTAGATGAAATATAAATCTATGGTGTCAGAATCAGAGCCATGGAGAGAAAGAGTTCCGACACGTGCATAGACTGCCATAGTAACTCAGGAATGCGGAAGTACGCGTGCGTGGAGCAGCGATTAGTTCCAAAACACTGATAGTTCCAGCATTGAACCCCATTCATTTTCAGTGCTTCCGAAGTACGCTCGCTCTGTAAATTAATGAAATTAGTATTTTTTTTACTTTTACACACATTAGCCAACCTCTCGTGAATCTAGTCTGTAGTTATATGTTATGTAGCCAGGTTTAGTAAATGTTTATTGGAAGATAATAGGTTATTTGAAGCGATAGCTTATGTGACTAACACTTCACTAACGTAGCTAACTTATGGTAACCTGATATAAATAATATATAATATTTTTAATAATATTTTATATGTGTTTGTGTACATTTATATTTATATATGTACATATATATATATATATATATATGTGTACATTTATATATATATATATATAATATATATATATATATATGTGCATAGTATAGTATGTATATATATATATATATATATATATATATATACTATACTATACATACACATATATATATATATATATATATATATATAATATATATATACACACATATATAAATAAATAAATATAAATGTACACATATATATATATATATATATATATATATATATATATATATATATATATATATTATACACACACACTTCATTTATTTAATTGGGTTAGGTTAATGCATATATGTGTTTGTGTAATACATATAGTACTACATAAATACACATGCATTCATATATATAAAATATATATATATAATATATATATATATATATATATATATATATATATGTGTGTGTGTGTGTGTGTGTGTGTGTGTGTGGGTTAGGGTTAGTTATGTGTGATTGTAACATGTGTACTGTACACAGTACGTACATGTATTTGTGTGTTTTCTGATGAATGGTAGTCTAAGATTAGGGTAGGATGAAGGGGTACATTAGCCATACTGAATTATATAGGTAATTCACTCATTAACTATCTCTCCGGTTTAATTTTATGAAGTTAATATTTACCGAACATTGCTGTAAATATAGTCGTTGCTTTCTACGTTATGGGAGCAGTCTATTTCCCTCCTAAATCATTCATTTGTACATACACAGCGTAATTATATTTTATGCTGGTTGGGATTCTGCACAGATTGCAGACCTCTTTGCGTGATCACGAAGGTAGGCTAATGGCTGAATCGGAATTTATACGCAATATCACGGGAATCAATAGCCTATACAGCCCAGTTGTGCTAAAGTAAATATCATGAGACGTCCATCATCAGATGAATGACATGGAAAAGTTAAGTTAGAGCCGCTAAAGCCAGTGCTACTACCCATGCGAACATGAACACTAGCTTTTCCTTCCAAAAACATAGCCTAAAACGTATCTAAGTTGTCACCCTGCCTCTCCAAATGCAAAACTGACATTAACAAAATGCACTAACAGCTTAAAAAGTACGTGGGTGTGTGTTTTATGTTATATTTACCGTTTGATAATGCAATCGCTGCTGTCTGTCTATAGAAGAACATGACAGCCCGCGTATGTTTTGGAACTATTGGGGCTTACATGAACCACGTGACAGCCGTCGCGGCGACATCAAAGCGTGTCGCAACTCTCTCTATATACGACTCTGGTCAGAATGTGTCTGTGAGATTTCAGCTCAAAATACCAGATCATTTATTATAGCTTGTCAAATTTGCCCCTTTTTGGGTGTGAGCAAAAACACGCTGTTTTTGTGTGTGTCCCTTTAAATGCAAATGAGCTTTAGCTCCGCCTCCGTTCAGAAGAGGGCGGAGTCTTTACACGAGCTTCAGAAACTCCAGCAATAACAAAACAGGCCAATCTCCCTCATCCAGAATCCCAGAATAACCCAGTAGCGAGTGCAGCCTTACGGAGAGACTCAGCAAGAGTTTCTGAATGTTAGTGGAGACATTTATGTAGTTGTTGTGGAGTTACACTGATCATCTCATCATCATGTTGAACTTCTACACAAGTGTCCACAGTTCCTGAGGTGTTTATAAGACAGCGCTGACATGTTCTGGCCAATAGTGTTCAGTGCTCGTCTGTGCTCAACCACACAACAGTTTCAGGCTTTGCTGGATCTTCTGTTGGGTTACAACTGATCTCTGTTGGGTTAGAACTGGTCTCTGTTGGGTTAAAACTGCTCTCGGTTGGGTTAGAACTGCTCACTGTTGGGTTAGAACTGCTCACTGTTGGGTTAGAACTGCTCTCTGTTGGGTTAGAACTGCTCTCTGCTGGGTTAGAACTGCTCACTGTTGGGTTAGAACTGCTCACTGTTGGGTTAGAACTGCTCACTGTTGGGTTAGAACTGCTCACTGTTGGGTTAGAACAGCTCACTGTTGGGTTAGAACTGCTCACTGTTGGGTTAGGGTCGGCTGGTGTGTGCAAACGTGCAGATTAATATTATAACATTATAATAAGATCCCCTTCGTACATCAGAAGAATATGAATATGTTTTCTGTGTTGGCAGAAGCACTGGATTATAGCACTTACACAGAAAAAAGCTCTTTAAAGCAGGATGGATTCTGATTGGCTGTCAATGATTTTATCGTTTATCATCTGGAAGAAAAATGATTTTGAATGTGACTCCAACGATATTATTATTCTGTGCCATTACCGTTATAGTTGTGGTGTGGACGATTATGAAAACGTAATAGGTATTATTATCATTCTTGGTGTGAACAGACCATAATAATTGGTACATTTGATAATATGTCTGTTTTTTTTCTCATTGATATAAATGCATATCTGCTTAAAGTAAATGGTTAAATAGTGAAAGCTCACAGACATTGACTCATGTTTCATGGGGTCTTCAAGTGTTTGCTTTAAACTCTTTACAACAGAACTCAAAACATCTTCCTGTGTGTGTGTGTGTGTGTGTGTGTGTGTGTGTGTGTGTGTGTGTGTGTGTGTGTGTGTGTGTGTGTGTGGATTGCATAGCTTCATAGTTAATAAAGACAGATCATGCATCAGTCAGGGCTATATTAGCATGCATAGATTTAAATGTGAGATACTACATTATAAATGCACACATCTGTCATCTGCACACTAACAAAGCCTCTATTGTTGTCTTCTGTATTACTAATAACAGTGACAAAGTCAAAGATGCATTTGATTTGATGAAATACACATTTCAGTTCATGCAAACTTACAGAAACATTATGTGTTTGTAAAGAGATGATGAATTACTGTACCTCGCTTTAATGTCGACAGCGGAACGGAAAGGGTTAAATCTGACATTTCTGTCCCATTTTGGGTGAAATTGGGTGAATTTTGACTGATTATGATCGAAGCCCAGCGAATAAAAACCAAAGAGAGTGGCGTTCACCCTGGAGTTCAGAAAACGGGTCAGAGCTTCCTTCCTTATGTTTAGAGATGCTTTAGAAACGAGCGTCAGCCATTGATATTAAATATTAAGAAATCAAAAGGAGCCGCGCATGCGCGCTGAGTGCCGCGCGCAGAGGATGGATGGAGCTGCAGAGTTTAATAATTCTGCTCGATGGAGATTAATAATGCTGAATCTGTGTTAACTCTTCAGTGTGTGTTTGCACGTCAGTGCTGATCAGTGTGTGTGTTATTGAGAAGCTGAAGCAGGAGCGACACACATGTGGCCGCCGGGACTAAACTCATCGCTGACCAGGACCGGCCAATCACAGGCGCTCGGCATTAACCAATCACAGGCGCTCAGGGCTGACTGGACCTCGCGTGAAGAGCATTGAAGAGCCTTCGCTTTGAGTGACAGGTGTCAATCCATGAAATACCAATCAAACCGTGCACATGATCGTGTTAATAATGTTGAGTCTCTAGCAGCTTCTGTTCTCTGATGATGATGTGGGCGGGGCTATAACCTGTCACTCACACGAGATCAGCCAATAGCAAACCACAATCCTCATAAATACGTCATAAATCTGCTAACTATGAACACATCTATCATTACAGTCTGATGATTATGTTCTAGAATGGTAATAATACGTTTTAGGAGATTATACTTGATATAATCATGTATTCAGTTTAACTGGCTATTTTCTCTGAAACGGTTATTTTTATAGTTTTCTTATTATCGCCTAACACTCACTTTTACGATCAAATGACAGTATTGGAGAGATGAGGATAACCATAAACATATCTAAAGGATAACTCTTTCTTGCTGTAAATGACGAATGTAAAAGTAAAATCCTGACAGAACAAACAGAAATGGAACAAGGAAATACACAAGAAAAAAAAAACACTTTATTTCCAAATTAAGTTCACAAATACATGGGATTTCTAAAATATTAAACGTGAGCGCTGCAAACAATGAGTAAAAACTTCCAGAGATCCGAACCTGGTGTTTGATCAGCTGACAAAACTAAAGCATTGTGGGATAGCAGCTCTACAGGACCTTGTAGCGGCCCTTGCTGGTCGGCTGGTACGAGTTTTGCTGAAAGAAACACACACACACACACACACACAGTTATTAATATGACTGTACGTGAGCTGGAGAGCACAGATATGGATTATGATCAGAGACAGGAAACGCATCACAGATCTGATGTTATAATCAGTCCTTCCAGAGAAATGCAGTGTTTTTTGTTTGTGTGATTGTTGAGGGCAAAAATCCTTGATTATACGGCACGTTTTCTTAAAAAAACGAATAATGGTAATTACGTCACTTCATAACGTTCATATTAAAGACATATTAAAGAAATCGTTAAAATAGTCCAACTGACTACAGTGGCGAGATCTTAAGTTTATCGAGCTACGAGAATACTTTTAGAGCGCAAAAAACAAACAAAAATAGCGACTATATTCAAGTATTTTCTTTGGGCCTGGAGATTTCACGTAGTGTTATTGCGCAACGCTTCTGGTTGAACGTCACGTGCACACACACACACGCACACACACACGCACACACGCACACACACGCCACACACCGCACACACGCCACACACGCGACACACGCACACACACGACACACACACACGCCCGCACACACGCGCACCACACACACGCACACACAACACGCACACACACACACACACGCACACACGCACACCCACAGCACACCGCACACGCACGCACACGCACACACACACACACACGACCACGACCGTCGGCCAATAGTGAGCCTGCGTGTGGCGTATAACACAGAAGCGCTGCGCTGTTACACTACGTCAACAGCTTAGGAGAATGACACGTAAGAGAAGAGATGGTTGAATAAAGTCATTATTTTTGTGTTGTTTTTTTTTGCACACAAAAAGTATTCTCATTGTTTTATAAACTTAAGATCTCGCCACTGTAGTCACTTGGACTCTTTTAACGATTTTTTTAATAACTTTTCTGGTTCGGTGAGTTTCAGTCCTTTAGAAGCCTATGGAGGAGTGACCCAGCTCTCAGATTTAATCACAAATATCTTCATTTGTGTCCCGAAGATGAACGACAGTCTGACGGGCTTGAACAACATGAGGGAGAGTAATTACTGACACAGTTTAAGTTTTTGGGTGAACTATCGCTTTAAAAAGTTGCCTGCTCTTTTTTCTGATGTGCCAAGTCAAACCGCAGTGTTGGAGGCTGATATTGATGTGGGGGATTGCTCTCCTACCGCCTAAACCCCATCAAGAGGGAAATAATGCAAGAAGAGTCTGCGTATTTGTTCTGTAAAGTGCTCACCCGGTCTGTTGCTGCCTAAATCCCATGGCAAATGTCGATTCTGCACGGATTACCACAAGGTAAATTCCATAACACCCGATTGCTATGCTTTAGCAGGATGGGTGACTGCATTGATGGGGCTGGCGCTGCACAGTTTGTGACTCGACTCGTTACTGGCAGGAACCCTTGAACCCTTTCAGAACCCTCTGGCTTTGTTACGCCGGATCACTTCTGCAATGCAGGAGGACGGCTTTCGGATGCGGAACGCACCCCTGACTGGGAACAGCATCTAACAAGTCTGTACTCAGTTTTCCATCGACTCAGTGACGCAGCTCTTACGCTGAATCTGGCTAAATGTGAGTTCGGTAAAGCTGGCGTCACACATCTTGGGAAATGTGTGGGTCAAGGACAAGCGCGTCCTGTCATTATTGAGTTTCCAGCTCCTAAAACGAAACGAGAGTTGGGTCATTTCTTGGGAATGACAGGGTATTTCCGTGCTTTCTGCAAGAACTGTTCTGAAGCTGCGTCTCCCCTTACCAACTTACTGACTCCATCTAAAGCTTTTGAGTTCAGAGTCAGTCAGCTTTTGGCGCTGGTGAAACGCTGCTGTGTAGTGACCCAGCTCTATCTGCTCCACATTTTTCACGACCATTTAAACTGGAAGTGTATGCGATAGGGATGGTAAGATTCACCGGTTCGCATCGGTGCATCGGCATAAAAGCTAACGATGCG
The DNA here is from genome assembly GCA_036326025.1 of Chrosomus eos. Classification (NCBI taxonomy): domain Eukaryota; kingdom Metazoa; phylum Chordata; class Actinopteri; order Cypriniformes; family Leuciscidae; genus Chrosomus; species Chrosomus eos. The sequence continues at coordinate 40,253,567 of CM070834.1, forward strand.
ATGCATCGATTTAAATAAGTGTGCATCGGATACAAGTTGGCATTTGTATCGCGATGCATCGTTTCTAACATATCTGCATCGGTAAAAAACGATTTATTCATATATAATTATTAGTAAATGCGTTATAGCCTACTTTTAGAAAGTGATACCTGAGTATTATGTATTATGTAACTGCTGCGTTCACACTGAACGCGGATAGAGCGTCTGTAGCGGGTGATTTCCATGTTGAGTCAAAGACGCATTGACTCGGGTCTGGAGGTCCTGTGGCGTGATTTCGCCTCATTCGCGCGATTGATTTCTCCTTTCTGAACTGTTGTTGCTCGAGCGCGTTCTCTCATCACCACTGCTGACGCTGCTACAGGAATATGACGTATCACAACACTACGGAGTGCGAGGCGTGTCCTGAGCGTCACGTTTAAACCTTAAAGTAGGACATTTAAATTAATCTGGTTTATATAAGCCTGTGACTGCAAATAATAGTTTTTCATAGATTACATATATATTACATTTGAATACAGTGAAAGACCTGTTTGTGAAAGTTTTTTTATTTGTATTATTCTTTATGTTAACAGCTCCTGCTTTCTGGTCACTGTTAGCCTACCTGCTGAAATCACATTAGCCTTCTGGCAAGTTACTGAACATTTCTTTATTGTTTATGCCTGAGCCTCCTTAGATTGTTTCACTGTTAAATGTGTGAGCTGTTAAAAATGTAACTGGAGACAGGACAGGAAAAGAATGTCTGTTTTTATTTAGCCTAATCTTGTGGTTTTGTGAAAACCAAATATTTTGTTTGTGAAAGTCATGCGTTAAAAGTCAGAAGACACTTAAGCTACTTTATGATTTGCTGTATGTCTGAATAAATAAAAGTTAACTATCTATACAATATTGAATTGCATAGCATCATATTTTTCTCCATTGCATCGCATTACATTGAATCGAATCAAAATCGGATCGCACCGCATCGTAATAGTAGTGAATCGTATCGCATCGGTAGCTGCTTATATGTATCTTTAATGTATCGAATCGTTGGCTATGCATCGAGATGCGTATCGCATCGGCCTCAGCTATGGAGATGCACATCCCTAGTATGCGAGTGAGGTGGGCGCAGTGCTTATTCAGGAGGCTGTTCTGGGAATCAATCCCCCGGTCTACTATTTTTCAAGGAAATTTACAAAATCTCAGCAACATTATAGCACAAGCTAAAGCTCTAGCCCTGTTGCTTGCACTCCATCCTGGAGTATACGGACCATAATCCCCTGGTCTTTCTGTTTCCAATGTCGAACTCAAAGGCTGATGCGCTGCTCTCTTTTGATAAAAGGCTTTAACAAGGGCGTGAAGAGCTCAGTCCAGTACTCGCGCGATGTATAGGTGTATTGCGCATGGCTGCACGCTTCGGGTTAGGTGTGTGCGCGCAGAAAAAGTGCATGAAGAGCTCTTTTTTGCATCATCACTCTAATTCAGATCTATATACAGGGTTTCTACAGGTATCTTCAAATGAAATTTAATGCCTTTTTAATGCCTTTTTAATGCCATTTAAAAAAAATTTAATGCCATATACGACCCATGACTAACCACGTATATGCATATGCATATATATATATATATATATGTAAAATGTTTTTTTTTTCTCTTTTTTTCTGGAACATATAGGTGTAATTTGCGGGTGGGACATGTCGATTGTCCCCACCATTTTTTAAACATCTCGCGGCGTATAGGACGGGTCGCAGGAATGGTGGTGTTTCATTAGTAATATTATTATTAGTGTTTTTGTTGTTGTTATTAATAATTGCTCACACTTGCAAAAGAGAAGATTTGACACATGGCACTGACAATTCAACCAAATACAAAGTATTTATTCTCTTCCTCTTCTACCGGCACTGTCTCCTCCTCTAATGGGCCCGTTTCTCCACCTTCTCTGGGCCAGCATCCTCTAACCTGGCCTTTTTAGGGGCTTTCCTCTCAGGGCGGATGAGAGCATGCTTAATTACTTATTACCAGACATCTTTGAAAGACAGATGCAATGATTAATGCATCCATGGCCCGGATATAATTATAAAATATGACATGATTTTAAAAGTGACCTATAACATCGACTATGCAAAATTATTAAGCCTATTTGGAGAGAGAAATGTTTATAATGTGACAATATGTCAGTCATCGTGCGATGACGAAAATATGACTAGGCCTAGACTACTTGTTCTGAGCAGGTGTTGTCAGTGAACAGGCTGGGTTAGGGTTAGGGAACAGGCTGGGTTAGGGAACAGGCTGTAAAACTGTTGACTAAGTTACAGACACTTATTAAAACTGATGATAATTATCAGGGAAACGTTTCTCTAACAGCAGTCAAGTTGCCATTGTGTCAAACAAGTTGTGAATTTTTTGTAACATTAAAACAGGAGATCATGACTTATCTTGAATCTTACCCAGATACAATAGTGCTATTTTCTAATTGGCTAATGTGTAGACCCTTTCTTTTTTTTGGATTGGCTGATAAGTGGCAGGCTTGAATAGTAAGAACTGCAGGGGAGACGCGCTTGATTCCTGTCGGTTTCATAGTGAGAGCGGCGCGGCCAGAGACATTTGGGGCGCTGCGGCATATTCAATATATTATAAATAGTTTTTCAGCGTGAGAAATACAATGTGAGCGTGACAAAAGACCGAAACGAGTGACTGTCAGCTCAATGCGTGACACTTGAGAGCCCTGCGTCTAAGAGTATAGAGGAACACGTTGTTTGCCTGCGTTCTGTTGCGGCTCGTGCACAACACTTCTTCTCTCGGACGCGCGCTTCAATCCGTTGCGGAGAGACTCTCTTTTTGTTACGGTGAAATCACAAAACAATGCACACAAACATGTCATTGCTTGATATACAACCACTAATAAACAATCGGTTTTGACGAGGGAAAAATATATACTTCTTACTGCGGATTAGAACCCAAAACCTCTGACATGCTTGGCAAAAGTTCTGCTACTGGACCATTTAAGTGCATGCGTGTAACAGTCGGGTCTATTCTCGCTACTAGCAACATATATTAGATCTCATTAAACGACAAATTAAACACAATGTACTATTTACAAAGTTCAGACCTGTCCACCGCTGTACAACAGACGTGCGTCACCTCCGCATCACGCCACTTTTGCTCCGGCCGGAAGCAATTACTAAACTGGTTCCGCGTATTTATCACACGCATGTACATATTTTGCGACAGCAAATACAAATTATTAATTATGAAGGCTATATTCAAATAAATTTATATAAAATTCTCTTCAAAACTATAAAAAAAATTTAATGCCTGTAAGAATCAAATTTAATGCTTTTTAATGCCTTTTAAGGCCTTAATTTTCGCAAAATCCATTTAATGACTTTTAATGCTTTTTAATGCCCCGCGGAAACCCTGTATATATCTGCTCTACTCTTTCTCCCAGACGTTTCCATTTGTTAACGTTTTGATGAGACCGCGGGGTAGATCACGCAGTAGCCTACAAATGTGCGCATCTACCACACACACACACACGCAGGACATCAGTTCTGACGGATCGCTTCCCAAATCGTCACTATCTAACATTTTCGTCTAGTTTTTATTCGCTGACAAAAATGTCCAGATTTTCGTCATAGTTTTTGTCATTCAAAACTAGGTTTTATTTAGTTATCGTCTCGTTTTCGTCTACGAAATTAACACTGGTAATGCAGCGATGCCGTTTCTGCTATCTCCTCATCCTCCTCTACGATTGGTCCTGGACTTAACATGAAGCTGTTGGTGGCTGGACCAGAGAAGAGGCCTGGACTATAAATCCCCCAGAATTCCTCTGGAGGGAGCTCTCTTTGCCTCTTTGACTGCACTTGTTGTACTGTGTGTGTGTGTGTGTGTGTGTGTGTGTGTGTGTGTGTGTGTGTGTGTGTGTGTGTGTGTGTGTGTGTGTGTGTGTGTGTGTGTGTGTGTGTGTGTGTGTGTGTGTGTGAGATGTACCAGGCGTATGAGCTCCTCCTTGATGAGGCGTGTGATCT